>CM060845.1:40277500-40525000 GCA_030762175.1 Metallyticus violacea | reverse complement strand
TATATTCATTTCGTGAACATAACCTTTACATTGTTTCGTGCAATGTTTATATTTGTAACAAGAGTAGTATTTGCCGACTACTGGTGAAACTATAAATAGAATATAAGACAATCGCTTTAAGCGAAAGAGACCAAATAAGCGCATAATGAAACTTATAAATGCCATGAAGAAAGTCGTGCATTTGTTGAAGAACTGTTTTGATGCCAAATGAACAATCCCAGCTTTCATCTTCAACTGGAGAAAAACCTCAGCCCTAACTTCAAGTAGGAAGGATTTCAGATTCAATTGGAGAAGAAGTCCAAGACTCTACATATACGATAGTAGTGTGGAGCTATCTTTTCTCACCAACGTCCAGTCCAGAAGCAAGAGGTTAGTAATATATTTAGTCTTATACATGGAGGTGTGTGAATCAAAATTTACAGACACCGGATGTGCTGAATGTGGGAGCGAAAGGTTAGCAATGTAAACCAAGCAGGTAATGGGGTTATACTGAAAAACTTGTGAGAAAATGTGAAAACTGTAAATTAGAGTTTTCTTTTTTTTACCAGCCCCCGAGTGCATGTGATTCTTCCTTCAGTCACCTTCCAAGTAAAGCACTCCTCGTTGAAAGGGTTTTTAGCCATAGAATACAGTTTTGAGTTCCAGTAACTACAGTGAATACCTGTATAAAATTGCTGGGGAAAATAAAATAAGAAGTTCTGAGGGAGGCGCATGAAACAGTACGACATGCTCATATTGCTGTTAATCCTGAACTCGATGCTCAAGAACTAATTGACATCGCAGTCTCATGACATAAACGTGACCATTCTTCACTATAAGGAATAGAGATGGTTATTGACATGCTAACTGATTTAGTTATAGATTTTGAAATTCTTTCAAAATACTTTGAGGCATATGCAAGAAAAAAGCCTGTCAAGCAAGAGCTGTATTAACTAAGCGAAACCCTCACCTAGTAAAACAACTTTAAAAAAGAACATAAAATCCAAATTATAGCCTTATTAATTAATGAAATAAGTAATTGCACTACTGTGTGGTATTAAGGGAACAAAACTAGAATTCTTGTAATTTATAAGTACCACAAAGGAGAAGTCACATATTTTAGACATTATTATTATTATTATTATTATTATTATTATTATTATTATTATTATTATTATTAAGGTTAAACCGCACAAATTAATGATATACTATTAATTAAATTAAATTTATGATCACTGATAGGCAAAGCTACACTGTATGGGTATTTTTAAACATTTTTAAATGTAGCCCTATTTATGAACTGAGTCCTTGGTATCATCTTTACATTCACTAAAATAGAGAAATACTCCTAACAGAATGTTTTCAGTTATATTGTGTATTTAAGAAGATTTCATATATTTCAATAAACCAAAAATATGTTACTATTTTAAAAAACATTACAATGTACTAAGCAAATATGCACAATCAACTATCGAAATTTTCATAGATTTTCATTGGCTCTAAAATTGAATTTAAATGTTATTATAGTAAAAACAGCAACTTAAACGTTTTCTGAAGGTTATTAAAAGCGCTCTTACATACAAATACATATTAGATTAATATTTCACAGCTGCTATATTTACGATGATCTTTTGTTAAATATAAAGCATATGCATCGTTATCAATACAGTTTATACGCTGAATTAATTTGTCCATTTATTTTAAAACTATTTAGAGAAAACTAAACGCAAGAGCGGTTTTAAATTTCGATTTTAAGTATACCCCTACTCCTAACAGTTCAATTTCCCTAATTTTCATAAACTAATTTTTTATTACTTTATTTAAATGGTATGTGCCGAATTTTGTTGTGAGGAACAAATGTTGCTGCCAATAGAGTGATTTTTCAATTTTGAATTTCAGGTAAACCGCCACTCCTAATGACCCGATTTCCCTTATTTTCAGGAACTATTTTTCTCATTTTATTTAAATATTATATACAATTTATGTGTTGTAAAGTTTATATGCTGAATTAATCCGTCCTTTTATTTTAAAACAATATAGAGAAAACTAAACGCAAGAGCGGTTTTAAATTTCGGTTTTCAAGTATATTCTTACTCCTAATGGTCTAAGTTCCCTAATTTTCAGAAACTAGTTTTTCTTATTTTATTTCAATTGTACATACTGAATTTTGTTGTGAAGAAACAAATAGTGATGTCGCTATAGCGATTGTTAAATTTTGGATTTCAGGTTAACCCCCACTCCTAATGACTCGATGTAGCGGATTTTTAGCAACTATTTTTCTTATTTTATTTCAATAGCATATACCAAATTTCCCATAAAAAGTTAAAATTGTGGCGCCTAGAGCAATTTTTAAATTACACTTTAACTTCAATTGGTTTTCCGGGCATACCCCCCCTACTCCTAATAACCCTGATTTTCGGAAACTATTTTTATCAATTTATTTCAAATAAATGTAGCTAGTTTCTTGAGAAAAAAACAAAAATTACGACCGCTAGAGCGATTTTTAACTTTTTTTATAAAAAAAATCACTTTAGGTTAACATTGGAGGTAATGGTTAATTTTTCTGGTTACCGAGCTTGAGGAATCTTTTTTTAATTGATGGTTATATGCCGAGTTTCGTTGAGAAAAAACTAAAATTGCGATTGCTATAGCGTTAACGGACATACAGGTGTATACCGAGGGTGTCAAAAAAATGTATACACACTTTCACGGTAGATATCTATTTAATATATTTTAAAGTTGTACTGAAAAACAACGATAATGTATAGTGATGTTCTGTAAACAGACGTGACTCACGTACATTATGGTAGCATTGTTACGTGACAGATAAATCAGCAATGAACAAATGAAGCCGATATTATCGCAAATCAACATTGAACAAATGGAGACAAGATTATCGTTTGAACAGTAGAAAACAATTTTGAAGTGGTATTGGAAAATGTTGATGAAGTTGATGAAGTTCAAAGGCAATAGAGACGTATATACAGAACAGAATCGCCAACGCGAGTAACAATTGCACGCATTGGAGACAAATTTCAGATTCATCGTGTCGTATGCGATGTTCACAAGGGCGGATCTGAGAGACCTCTCACAGCAACAAGTCCTGCGTCCTCGGCTATGCTTTTGGAACGTTTAGAGTACTCACAGCAGAAATCTGCAAAACAATGTGTATGTGAGACTGGGATTAGCAGAACCAGCATACGTCGTATTGTTGAAAGTTTTCATCCCAAGACTTTTGCATGCATTAAGTGAAGATGACCCTCATCGAAGAATGCAGTATTGTGAGTGGTTTCGGAACATAGTGCAAGAGGAAGAGGCCTTCGTAGAGAAAGTTGTTTGGTCCAATGAGGCACAATTTAAGTTGAACGGAACCGTTCACCAGCGTAACTGTGGTTACTGGTGTGTAAACAATCCACATGTTATTTTGGTAAAGGCTGTTATTTACCAAGAATTAATGTTTGGTGTAGATTGTCATCCAGGACCATTCTTTTGAAGGAACAAGTAACTAACCCATGATACGCAAATCC
Source organism: Metallyticus violacea (assembly GCA_030762175.1). Classification (NCBI taxonomy): domain Eukaryota; kingdom Metazoa; phylum Arthropoda; class Insecta; order Mantodea; family Metallyticidae; genus Metallyticus; species Metallyticus violacea. The sequence goes on along the minus strand of CM060845.1, from coordinate 40,521,494 downwards.
GTCTTACTCGCCATTCATACGCTCTATGGAAATGAGGCGTTTTACTTCCAACAGGATGGCGCACCACCACATTAACCCCCCCCCCCCCCCTGAGATGTACGTGCGTACCTTGATGACAATCTTCCAAGTCACTGGATAGACCGAATAGGTCCGATTGAGTTTCCACTCCATTCTCCGGATCCATCTCCGTTGGACTTCTTCCTATGGGGAACTCTTAAGGATGTTGTATACCGTAGAAAACACTGCTACACTGGCAGTACTTCGGGAAGAAATTGAAACGGCATGTGCTGCAATCGCTGAGGACACTTTCGCAAACGTTGCTCAATCAGTAGTTCAACGTACATGGAAGTGTATCGACGTCGATGGTGGGCATTTTGAGCAACTGTTGTAACTGTAAAAGTCTAAGATGATTAGTGCTCATCATTTTCTGTTTGTGGGAATTCTGTTTTATGTTAACATAGTTTTCTCTTTGCTTGAAGTGTGTATACATATTTTGGCATCCTCTGTATATATTGGTTTCACGGTTACAACCACAATAGCTACGACCCTTCAGAATTCGCAAATAAATCTCTGAATAAAAGCAATAGGGAATATAAGGAATGGTTGGAGAAACCCAGGCTAATGGGGAATGTGAATGTAATTTCACTGGTACATTCAGTGCCATGGAAGCAACTGCAGCTCAAATTCTTTGGAAGAGATCAGTGAGAGCAAGCAGAATGCGATACACCACTGTTCTACCGGATGAAGATGCAAAGATCTACAAGCACCTTCAAGAATTGTCTGTTTATGGTCCAGATCTGTCAGTAGAAAAAGAATATATTAACTATGTAGCAAAACGGGTGCACACAAAAATATAGTGAGTGAGTGGAAAATTAAAGAGTTGGGGGCAAAAAAGCTGAGAGTCTGAAAATACATATGCAAATTATTATCGCAAGGTAATAAAGGATAGTGCACCAAATATAGATATTATGAAGAGTGCAATATATGCAACACTGTACCATTGTATGTCCACAGACGGTAGCTCAATGTACTTCAAATGTCCAAGAGACGAAAATTCATAATTTATTTTTTTTTTTTTTAACCGGACTATTGCAAAAGGCAAAACACCTCCCATCCACGATAATAAAACCATGAAAAAAAAGAAACTTGTGACCTCTGCGATAAGTCAGTTTAATTTGGGGTGCGAGACAAGTGAAAAAGTAAAGGAAAGTGTGACTGGCATTGACTTGAATGACTCAGGGAAAAAAGATCAGCGTGCTTAAGAGAAAAACGTCGCTTGAAACGTAGAGCAGAATCAAGTCACAAAAGTGCTAAAACTGCTCGCAGGGTTCTGCAATTGGGAAAAATGCCAGTAGAAACCTAGAAGAATACAGTTGAGGGCACAATGTATGCAGTTGGGGAGAATTAACTAAGATACTTGCATGGTTTTTTGCCAGTTAACTAAGTAATTCCTTAAAACTTGTTTTCTTGAAAAAAAAAATTCAAAAAATTTCAATATACAAAAGGCCCCCCCCCTCCCACGGTATAATTTTAAATAAATCTGTTTTAAATATTCAGAATTTGTGTAAATGCATAAGTGTAATACACTGGCATAGCTCTTTTTTCATATTTAGTGCATATCACCAGTAAAAAAAAAATACTATATATGGAAAAAGTAATACACATACTTTTCCAAATTTTGAGCATTTTGATTTTGATTGAAAATTGTTAATATTATTGAACAAAAATTGTATCTTCTGAACCCAGAACACTAGACACACCAAATTTAAAGCAATGTCGTTTTAATACAGAGTAACGTGACAAAAATTTCAGCTTGACATCACCAAAACTTACAATTTTACTAAGTTTCACAGATGCACCGTCTTAATACAATGTAAACAAAAACAAGCTACATCACTTTATAAACAGATACAATAACTTAAGCTTTAACATAACTGGTGTAAGTGAACCAGTTTCATAGCAAGTGAAATATATTAAAATAATTTATAATTTCTCTATGACCTGTCACAACAGGATAGAGGAATAAAGATAGTTTGAATGTCTTAAACATTAATAGGTGTTTCCTCCTCCTCATCTTCCTCTATGGCGCGAGAGCCCAATATCCGGCCTTGGCCTCCTGCAGCGACCGCTGCATCATCTACCTCCGTCTTGAGGCAATAATTATTGATGGCAGTATTGCAGGGGGTATGTGATCAGCATGCTCTCACCTCATCGATCACCTATCCCATGGCATTCTAGATCGAAAAGTCCTCACTAACTTAGAAAAATTTCTAAACAGGTATCATCGGGAATCAAACTCGTGACCTCCGGCTAGCAATTCTAACCACTAGACCAAGGAACTGGTTCATCTAAGACTCTTAGAATACATTTTTAAGCTTTCACGACCGGTTTTATAATTAAAACAGTTAAAGTCTTCCGGGATGTTTTGCATGATCCGTGGTTTAATATGCTAACATAACTTTCACCAACTTCTGCAGTTAGCATCATCAGTTGTTTATCGCCCACTGATGATGTCGATCGATGAAGTTGGCTAAAGCTATGGTAGCATATTAAACCATGGACCTTAGCAAAACAGCCCGGAAGATTTTAACTGTTTTAAAGGCTCTTAGAAATTTAAATTTCTAAAGAAACAGTTTTTAAATTTGTCATGAAGGAAACAATAGTTTCAAACAACTGGATTCTGAAAACTCAGAAATATAGCTGTTTCGATAACGATTTTGATGTGTAGTACATTAATTAAAAAGTGGATACTTCCGGTGTTGGGTGAAATTTTTATAAAGTGTGAAGATTAATGACGGATCCCAACGAGCCTGAAAACGAGTGGCAGGACGCCCATGTCCTGCATAATAGTAGCTTGGTACTACAATGTCACGGCTCATTTCTGACAAATGTTCACCAGCAGGTGTATTATACAAGCATTACAAACGGCAGTTTCTTTATCATAACTTTCTCCTCTTTCTGGCAGACACGGCGCTATTCAAGACGCAAACAATGGCAGGCTCATCTGCTGTGTGGAATGCTATCTGATATAATTTTTCTTCAATTAACCTCGTTGTCATTTCTCACATCTAAGGACATGATTAATATCAGAAATCTATATATAAACACTTTATTAGAAGTAAGCCTTAAAACTTAGGATAAGATTTTAAAATTATCGTTTACTTTCACCACACAATGTAAATGTCATTGTCTGTTCATAAGTTCGCACTATGAGCCAAAGGCAGCAGTAAGAATTTGTGTTTTTAATTATCTCTCTTATTATATACTCTTTATTGAATATCCTACAGATAATGGATATGTGTCATGAAGGCTAGCTCTAAAATGAAAGAAAAGAAAAATGTCTGCACGAGCTTCTTCTCTTTAACACTTGATGTCTCTTACAAATTTTCTTAACACGATGCTTCGGGCTACTTGTACAAACACAACACATCATTTCTTTCTGTCTCTCCTCTGTTTCGTTTAAATGTACTGTAGCCTTTTAGTCGTCTGCAATTTGTTATTGTATGTTTCCTAATGAGAAAAGTTTCAAACTTAATCCTTGAGAATAACAAATATTTACCGATGCTACACTTTTGTTTCTATTTGCTTATTTAATTAGTTACGTTTTACCCTTTAAGTATGGAACTGAAGTAATTATTACGACTATTTCACTTAATTTCATCATAAAATCGATCAATGAAATTAAACAAATTTTTGAATTTTGATCAATCACAGCCTGATACCACAGTGAAATTATCATAAAGTTTTATCAAGTCCTTTACCACGCGAAAAGCATTTGTCTTCTGGTCAGTGTAGCCAACTCTATACCATCATTATAATTCCCGATTAATTAATTAATTATAATTAATCAAAGTGCGAAATTCTGCTTCCACATCTTATCTACTAATTCCCAAATGTCCTTTGTATCAAATGAAATTGCAGCCCCTTCATTTCAAATTTGATAACTGTCAATAATTCTATATTTAACTAACTTAATGTGTATTTACTCAAATTATTGTTTTTGCCTATTCAGGCAGACTGTGAAATAATTTTGTAAATTATGTAACAATACTTGCCTAAGTAATTATAAATTTTAATAAACACGATGCTCAGAATGGTTAAATTTTATCTATGTTTCCTGTTTTTCTCATTTGATATTAGTAAATCGAACGGTAGCAATTTTAGCAGTCGACTTTATCTATTTCAGTCTCGTGGGTTTTGAATAGGTAACTATTCATAAGTAAGGATAACATTGTATATAATTGTTAGTATTCTGCGTGCGAATTTCATATATATATATATATATATATATATATATATAATTAACAGTAATAATAAAAGTAGATAAGGATAAAACACTTAGATAAAGTTAACACTTGAAATTGCTATATTTCGAACTACTGGAGTTCTTCTATGGCAAGAAGCTTCATTTCATTGTCTAGCTTCTTGCCATAGAAGAACTCCAGTAGTTTTCGAAATATAGCAATTTCAAGTGTTACTTTTCTCAGTGTTTTATCCTTATCTACTTTTATTATTACTGTTAATTTGATACATTGTTAATAGTGCTACTTTATTTTTATTTTTCATTTATATTATATATGTTATGTATTATTTTTATTCTTATTCTGTGCGTGAAATAGCCCTATAACCCTTATTTGGTTCTTCTCTAATGCCATTACCGTCAATCGACATTAGTCAGTTGCAAGTTGACTTGAAAATTTAATTTTACATTTTTGCAATATTGTAAGCCAAGTTTAGAGGAATTATGTTTAAATTCTTATTTTATTCGTGAATAGTTCTAATAAACATCACTCGAGGATCTGAGCTTTCCAGATAAATTCAGGAGCGTAGTGAGTGAATTTATTGGCAATCTCAGAGCATCTTGTGATATTTCTTGTGATAAATTCTTTCTCTTTAAACAGGATTTACTGAGTTATTTTCACCTTATAATCAGAGCTCTTTTAAAATTAATGCCCAATGCGTCTGACTGCTGATTCGGTTTCTGAGGAAGTTTTTCCAGAAAACAGTGTATGCATGAACGGTTCGGGAGTTACTTGATCCGAGAAATAATGAATTCGATCTAGAAGATAGACATACAGGTTGCCTGTGTGTACCACACACAACTTCTCAGTGACGCCATCTGTGGTGACAACTGACTCAGTAGATCTTCGTTCTGCTTAGCTGCTATGTAGCAGATTACAATTTTGTGTCTATTTAAATCCTCTAATATTATTGAAAATATTCTGTAATTTTTTCAGAAAAAACATAAATGAAATAAATATTTTGATAAATTAGATACTGCATTAGACATAAAAATAAAACATTTTAAATGCGAGACGTAACAAAAAGAGGAAAAATAGCATTTGATAATCCAAAGGATGAAGGATTACAATTATTGAGTCATTGGAATCTATTTGAAATTTTAATGCTGTTTATTTATTTGGCTGCTTCGTGTTATCGCTGTATCCGTAGGGTGTGAACATGAATACTGTAGGCTAGGTTTGTAGTTTGTCAGGATAAATTTAATTAAATAATGATGCCGCAAATGACCTCGGAACCATCCTGGTGTCTTAAAAGGGGAAGGGTCAAAAATATTTTATATCATTTTAATGTTTGGAATTTTCTGTTTATTTTCATATTATTTTCACTCATATTACTTGTTTATTAGTATTTACAATAAATTTTTAATTATGTCACTATAGAAATCTTTTTTTTTTTATTTCGCATGCACTTGTTCAGTTAAATTTTTGAATCTCAGGAACTATTTGCTCTAGAAGGCTGTAGTTTGTCTTGAATGATAGAAAAAGTTGTGTTTCATAAATTAAGTGTGATAGTTTTCCTGACATCATCCTTTGTAGCCTTATAATATTGTAAAGTTTTAGCTCGTGTTTCCCTCAAAAGGCTAGTTTTCCTGTAAAAACCTTTTTGGGTGCAATTATTAAAAAAATGTTTTTTTTGCATAAGTTTCCCATTTTAGGACCATTTTGAAACTTTTAGCACTTATTCATGATATTATCGTGATGATGTGGATCTTATTATGGTAGAATTTGGACAAAATGTGACAACGTAAAAAATATTTAATGGGGTAAAAATAGAAAAAAGCAAACAATTGAAAATAGTTAATATTTGCTTCAGAGTCATTGCATAGTAGTGAAAATAGATCAGAAAACTTAAAAAAGTTTCATTTCATTTCATTCCATTAGTTTTATTAGTCATTGAGAAACTGGGAACTGAAGTTGGCAAATTTAACATTAGAAGGATAGGCCTTTCATACTCCCTTTAAGCTATCTGGCATTCACTTCTCAGGGCAAGGAAAGGTCGTTCGATTAGTACTCGCAAACGCCAATATTGGACCATGGGGGTGCTCTATTTGGTATGCTCACGTTGGTAACAATAGCATCTCTTCATAGGAGTGTTTGATTTCATTAATCATGTTATCATAATCCCTTTCCAATTATCAATTTTGGTTTCTCATATTGGTACTTTGCAAGATTCGGTTTCCTTAAAAGGGTTCAGCTATCTAATTTCTTAAATAGAAATGATTGCATGTTTGTTAAAGTATTACACCTTATCTTGTTTTGATCGGTTTTGTCATTTCTGGTGCATATTCGAAGAAACGAAATTCTGGAGTTTTGAAAAAGATTTTCTCTTTACAATAGTGTTATATTTTCATGTAGGACCGTTAGCCTTCTGTACAATCAAATCTACCAACTGGAATATCAGTAACTTCATCACTATCCGGGTGCATGTTGATTTTTTCGAGGTAATGTCAATTAATTATAGAGACCCTATTTTATCAGCTGTTTGCAGTAAAGTTCCATTCCTACACTGTGTCCTTTTTATAAAGTTGCTCGTACCTTATGTTAATAAGTGGGAGATAAACCCTTGAAAACGTGTGGTTTCTGCAAAAATTTGTCAGTCCTGGTGGTGTAGTGATAACTATACTTGCCTTCTAAACCCAAGATCACGGCCAGGATCGATGGATTTTTTCGGGCGTAAAAGTCCTAGGTATGGCTTCCTTCGGAAGGGAAGTAAAGCCGTGGGTCCCGTGTCGTACATTTACGGCACGATAAAGAACCTCAAGCCTGAAAGAAGAGGCCTCTGAACAAAATTTGTCGGCCGTTTCACGCCTTGAATAGAATGGAACGCTAACGACCTGAGATGTTAAAGAGCGTCCGTAAATAAATCAAATCAACCAATCTGCAAAAATTTATCTCATCTAAATTATATGTAATTATTATTAATTCGATCTAATAGAAATGGTGTAGCATGTCCATAATATGCATCTTGTCTTTCCCGTTTTTTCTCTTTTCTTTTTTGTTCATGTACACTTTTGTACATTTAAGGGGCATAAGTATAACTGTTTAGTTATAATCAGTTCCAACAACATTCATCTTTCTTCTATACATACAACTCTCCAGAAAATGACAAGTTTTCTTACAAGAAAATTACTACTGACTAGATAATTGTGTTCAATATAATCTGTAAAAAGGTAATAAATCATTCACTAAGATCCTTTCTTACACACATGTGAAAAACATAACAGTGTTTAACTAGTTAAAACAAATAAAATATTTTCTTTGATAACAAAAATACAAAACTAATAATTATCAGTGCATTGAGTTTGCTTATCTCCAAACTTAGTTCTCAGTTTAAAATCGCCCATTTAAATAAACTAATTGTCAACTCTTAAATCGGAATACAAAATGGGTTGCAGAAAAAAGGAAGCATCTTCCCTTTTATGGGAGTAAAACATCATACGAAACAAAACTTAAAAAAAAAAAGAAAAAGAAATACAAAATGGGTTGCAGAAAAAAGCAAGCATCTTCCCTTTTGTGGGGATAAAACATCAGACGAAAAAACAAAACACTTCCTGTACAAACATTTATGGAAACTTGTACAAACAACTGAACTGCATTGACTTTATTCAAACATGAAACCACATTAGAGCGTTATACATTAAAATTGTCTGTAAAATTATATGAATATGGATCTAATATCAACAAACCTATTAAATACGACGTAGAAAGTATACAAGAACCAGAGAAAAAAATATAAGCAATGCATTAGACCGTTTATTAGCTCTTATATTGTCATATTGTAATGTACTGCTTGTTTCCTTTTAGAGTTACACTTATTCATTACCTGGAAAAATCAAAGAAACGCGGTTGTATATTAAGAGCGAAAAAGCGTAAATAACCAAACATGCATTTGGATTTTAAGTCAAACCTGAAAATTAAGATTCAATGCACACATACAACAAAATTAGTCATTAAGTTTAGTGAGATTTTGGAAAGGAGGAATCAGAAGTTTGATGAGCATATATTATCAAGCAGCTATGCACATGTGTATGTCTTTTCCTTACATATAGTATTTGAACTTTAGAGAATAAGTCAACAATTAATTCATTAATTAGGCTAAGTCCTATCTGGTAGTACATTATAAATTCACCGGCGAATAATTTGCAGAGAAAAGCATGAAATTGTGCTAACAAATGAAAACAAGACTAGGGAGTTTGAGGAATCATTCTCCTCCATGGTAATCTAATGATGTACGTGGTTTCAAGAGTAGCATATACTACTCTAGTTCCGGATGTTCTGCTTAATAAAATTCCACGCACAGTTGCAATGGTGATTCATATAGCCGTAAATATAAGGGCATAACTCTTTCTGGTATTTGGGTAACGTCCTTGGCACGCTTTCACCGCGAACTCCTGGCAGATGTGCTGTTTTGATAAAAAGGTATTTTGCATTAATGCTTTCAGTTTGGGGAAACATCATATATAAGCTAGCCTTGATTCTGGGAAAGACAAGTGTATTAATTACTTAAAGGTTCTACTCAAAGCATTTCTATAATAACTATAAAGATAAATAATGCTTCAAAATCATCAGAAAATAAGGAAAGCTGTCATTTTTCTGAAGATTATTATGTTATTTACAAGCACACCCTAACTTGTAAAATATTTTTAAAAAAACGCATCTCTGTCTTTGATGAAGAAATTGAGCTAGCTGGAAATTCCTGCACGCTTCGTTAATGATGAGTTGGTGCTTCATCTTGTTTGAAATGTTGGAATTTCCTTAGAATGATAAAAATAACAAAGCCTTACAGCAGTTAGAGAAGTTTGAATCTAACTTCGACTTCGTTCTTTGTGTTAAAATGACCTCAATGAAAATTTCTCCATATTCTAGGTGAAAAGTAATTTTAATAGGTACGGCTAATGTTGCTAATTATACCATTTATTTTAATTAGAGGTTGTAGGAAGTTTTTTTTTGCAGATAAAAATAAAACTGGTTTCAGAAATTTTCATTTCCAAAATTAAATGTTATAAAAGGTATTGCTGTTGCAACTTTAAACCAGAAGTCTCATTGTCTGAACATCCTGAGGTCGTTAAGACACGGAATTGTGAGCCGGAGGTCTGAAGTTCCCTTCCCGCCAGTTCCCTTCCCGTAACTGAGATTTTTTCCAGATTTTTCTCAGTTCTCGTAAATAGCAAATGCGGGGAAGTCCCCTAAACTTAGGTCTAGAACGTTTCCTTCCATAAGAAAAATATTTCCCAATTTATCATTTCATCTATGTATCAATGTTCATCGCCAGTCGTCGTGGTGGTGTAGTGGTTACCATACTAGCCTTCTAAACCTAAGATCGCGGGTTCAAACCCGACCAGGATCGATGGATTTTTTCGGGCGTAAAAATCCTAAGTATGGCTTCCTTCGGAAGGGAAGTAAAGCCATTGATCCCGTGTCGTACATTTACGGCACGAAAAAGAACATCAAGCCTGGAAAAAAAGAGGCCTCTTAGCAAAATTTGTCGGCCGTTTCACGCTCTGAATTGAATGGGACGCTGATGACCTGAGATGTTAAAGAGCGTCCGTAAATAAATCAATTAAAAAATTCATCGCCTAAGATATCAGTAGTAAAAACGAAATTAAAAACTTTAAAAAAAATTCTGTCCTACAGATTTGGACTAAAAGTATTGCCTTATTATGTGCTTGATATGATAAACATTCAAGATTGGAATGTAATTGGAATAATTAATACTTTTCCACTGACAGCTTTTTTTCTTATGAATGCATTGCAAATTATTGTAGGAACCTGTGGGAACCTGAACAAATTGATCCTACAGTATTCAAAAAAATTATTTTCCGGTACATATGAAAATCTGGACTTGCAAATATTTTTTATCACTCATAATCATGTGGATAAAAATTGGCACCAGTAACTTTCCAGACCGAGCACATAGTTGGCATGCTTTCTTATCTACATATCTGCCATTAGTATATCTGGGCATGAAGAAAACCCCTCTTAATATAAATGTTCTCAATCTATGTACAACACATCGCAATGTTTGCTAGAGCTTCATCGTTCGCAGTTAGCAGTTTCCATTACGCCTTTATGAGCTGCTAAAATGGTACTAGCATAGTCTAACCGCTGTCAACTTTAACCTTAGTACATTATCGCCACATTTTTGCATATCACACAAATGGCATTACTAAGTTTCAGAAACCCAGTTGTTACTTAAACGCACAACCTGTCAGCCTACATAATCCACACTTAAAGCTACAACCGTATTCAAATAGCAAATTAAAATATTTCGCAATGTTTTGGACATAAGTGTGGAGCATTATAAGTAAGTAAAAATAAAAAGTGAAATGGTAACAAAATCATCATTCCTTGTTTCTGTCTGAACATTAATATATTAAATTCCTCTATATTGTAACGAAACCAAAAGATATCACGAATCCAAGACATCCCAATATATGAGAACATAGCCCTAAGTAATTTAAATATCTGAAATATTTATTATACACTCGCCTGGCAAGGTTTCTGAATTTTGTTAACTCATACTTGTGTAATCACTGTCACATTGTACGATGTATTAAAACATTTTAATTTATTCAAAAATGAGAAAATACAAAGAATGCATACCTGATATACAAATATTACTGTGTAGTGAGCTGGCTCCTACCAGAGAGAGGAGATATGGAAATGACAACTCTGTCTTGCTTGATGGTTGCTGTCCAACCGACTCTTTCTTAGCTCTTGGGTGGGAGACTTCAAACCACCAATCAAATTAAAGCTTCCATGCAACGGACGTTTACCCCGCCCAACATTAACAAGTCAACAGACACTGCAGCATTGTGCTACAAAACTTTAAGCATTTAGAAGCATTTCATCAACTGTCAGTCTCAACTTTCTTCTTTTACATAAATCTTGTATCATTTGTTTTTCTCTCATCATCATTACAACAAAAACGACATTGTATCACGCGATGGATAATGATCTGTTTCAAAAGTAGAGATGATTAGGGCGCAAACATTATCCTTGTGGCTATGTTTGTAAGCAGACAGAATGTCCAGGCTGTTTTTTGTTGTCTATTGAGATCAGTGCAAAGAACTGTCAGAATCTGTGGTTTACACAACGCAAATGTAATATTTTTATGTTTTATTGTCGCTTTCGGTTCATTGGCGACGTCTGTGGATTGTGCAATATTTAAATTGAGATTCTTTTTTGTTTAATGCTAGCATTCGAGAGGTTTTGAATTCCATTGCTGACACTGAACTACCTAAATAAATATTTTAGTGTTTTTCTTTAGTCTTAGAGGCTACTAAAAAACACACTACCGCCAACACCAGCCATAGTCATAGGGAGATAAACCTGGAGAAAGCAAGTTGTTCCTCAGCAGTACGGGTGTCATGAAATATGCAATGTCCAAACTTTTATTCTGGACTCCTTTGAACATCTCTAAAAGCAGATCTTACTGTACCATTTTGCAATGATGGTACGCTGGCTATTAAGTGAAACGAGTACGTCCGCGTCCCCCCTGTAAAGATCTAGGCCTCGACATAAGTAACCATGGAATTGGCAAGTTGATACATTTGTCTTAAGCATTCATGAGAAATATCAAGTCATTGTTTCAAGTAGTTTACTTTGTACAGCTTTGTAAAGAAGGCGTGTTGCATGTTTCGTAAAAATGAGTACCCTGCAGTGATGAGCTCCTTTGTAAAATATAATTTAACGTCTAAGGAATTTTATACCAAATTTGTATAAGTTTGTGGGGACTTTTCTTCATTTTCAACGATTAAAAATGAGCTGTCGAATATAAACATATTGTGCCAGTCTTGAAGATGACACACATGAAGGACTGAACTGCAACAGTATTCATGGAACACTTTTGTCGTAGATGTTAAAAGTGTGTGATATTTCTGAGGCTGTATGCATTTCAAAAAAACGTGTGAGTTATATTTTACATGAAGAATTGCATATGAAAAATCTTTGCTTAAAATGGGCACTACATTTATAATAGTCCACCAAGCATGCCGATGACTCTGGGTTTTTAAATTAATTTAAGGTGAGATCAGAGACCCTATATTGCTAGTGCGATGTTATTCATTTTATATACCTCTTTCTCAGAAAGTATCACAGATACCTCAGTGAAACTTTGTTGCTTATTTTTATTATATTTTAAGTTCTGAACTCTAGTTTAGAGAATGTAACTTATAAAAATAATAAACTATTATTTTTGTAACAAACTCCATTTTTATAAAAATAAAATTATATTAATATTCATCTAAAACATTTATTGCCCAAATGACCTGAAACTAGAGCTGCAATTAATGTAATAATTTAGATCAGCTGTAAAACATTCATGGTTCTTTCTACATTAGTTTATAAGAAAAATGTACATGTGTTGCAAATTTTCACTTACAACTAAAAAAGCGTTAAAGTTAATACAACTAATTGTCAATTTACATGCATATCTTGCACCTGCATCTTCACGCTAAGTAATATTATTACCACACATATTACACGAGACAGTTCCCCTCAACACTGTAATTAAAATATTCAAGTCAAGCAATATACAAACATTTTCTTTGTTGTCTTAAATATCTTCCATGTGATTACCAGATATCTTTTTCTTAGAAGCACTAGGGGAAATATAAGAATTGTTTTGTCATTATTGAATTATTCTCTTCAGATGTGGGCCTATTATTTTCCTTATCACTACTAGTATACTTTACTGGATAGGTTTTATAATACCTATTAGTTTTGTTTTTAAATTTTTGGAAATCCGATGAATCTAGATATCATATTGGATATAATTAGGAAAGAAAAGTGGGATGTACAGCTTATAAAACTCAAAATAAACACAAATATTTCTAGTTGCTTAAAAAATTAAACACACAAGCAGCCATTACTGTTATTGACATTTGAAATAGTAATTTAACTACAAAATACATCAAATGATTCCAGAGATGTTTTCATTTTTATGCAATAGTGCAGGATATTAAATAAAGTAGCGTGACACATAAAATACATTACGTAATTAAAAGCACTTACAATTGGAATTTTTCAATAAATGATGAACAAATTAAGCAGAAAAATCCAAATAATTATTTGGAACAAAAAATTACAATTTGAATTTTTTTTCAAAATTTGACCTCTGATTTTAACTTAAACCAACGACCAGGGCAAAATAATCGTAATGTTCAAATTCCAATAATTTATTAGTTGTGTTTCTAACAATTAAACTTAATTACATTGGTTCAAAAATGCTAAGGAGCAAACGCGCTTTAACAGCAATAGAACTTGTTTTGTGCTGTCAACTGATAACTGTAAATAAAACCTGCTAGCATCGAGACGACATTCAAAACAATGGACATTTTTCAGCTCCAGAGAAGGCAAACTCTGTTCCGTCTGCATGAAAGATTATGACATATTAGTTAGTCTTTTGGGACGCTGATGACAATTTACTAATTGATTATCTTAAGAAGAGAAATCATATCCGGAGTACTATTTTAGTCTTTGAAACCAAATAGTTGCAAAAATATGCAATTCAAGACAATGCTTCCAAAAGTGTTTTGCGATGAAAAAATTGAGAGAATTCAAGTTATGAGTTGTTTGAGCATCTTCCTATTCGCTAAATTTGACTTCTTCTGACTTCCATCTATTCTCATCAAATCAAGAAGCGATTGTGGCTGCTGAGTATTTTGCAGACTTCCTGAATGACGTTTGAATATCACTGAAATAAAGGGTCAATAATATTCTAAATAAAATCCCTTTCCTTCATTAGTAGACCGAGAACATTCAAACCACCCTCATATTAAAGCTTGCGTACTTTTAAGAAGCATGTTTAGAAAGTGCACGAGTAACTTTTTGTCAATTGCAATTTAGAATCATTTATTAGATAAATATCAAAGAAGCTTGCTGTCATCTCTCTAGAAGAAATTCTAAAAAGGCTCATGGGAATGGAAGAAATCAGAGTTATAAAATGGCGTTGAATCACTGCCAAGACGGCATCAATCCAAGCCATCAAGCTGCACACATGCACCATAAATCTACGAGTATAAATGTCAGCAAGTTCTTACTGACATATTACATTAGTGTCACGTTAAAGACTGATTTCTTCATCAGTATGTCTATAAACGTTCTCCGCATCCACGTTTGGTAACTTCATTGATTCAAACTTCAAAGCATCGTGCATCTGCTTTTATTTCTATGTTATTAAGATATCTACTATAATAGTATCTGACGAGTGATTGTGCAGTCTTCAAACTATGGTTTACTTATTTCTAACAACCAGCTTTTGAGAATATGTAAAGAAAATAAAAGAACATTTGCCGTGTAATTAAAATAGTTATTCTTGGCGATTGGATTCCTTAGACACACAAACGAGCTTAGTATTTCTGGGGAGGTTGGAGTATATAAGCCATGGTAAGAAATTGTGTTTTATAAACATCCCCAAGCGTGCAGAAAGATAGCTTTTGTATCAGCATCAGCAGAACTTTGCACTTCATTACACATTGCGTAAACAAGAAGAGTTGAAAATCAGCTGATAGATGAGACATCTGAGACATTTCAGCAAAATTTAGCATTTCCGGAACGGATCATTAACGGACTATTTTACCATGGTTTAATTTAATTTAAAAACCGGAGCTTTCGCCGACGCTACAGTCGGTATCACCAGTAGACTGACAGTGTCTGGAGAGAAAGAGGTACAGAACTGTTAGACGTGGGAGGGGTAGAAGTGTTGGCAGAGTTGTGGTGCAGACGTTGTTTGTTGAGTTGTAACTGATTCTAAATCTTAATTATTTATCTTATTATTTGAAAACCTCTTTATTTATGTTATCTGAATGTTATTTTAGAGAGACTTTAGAAATAGAGTAGCATCTAGATAATATAAGTAAGCAAGATTTGAAATCAGTTATTGCTCAACAAACAATATCTGGCCACTCCTATCCCTTCCCCTTCTGCCTCTCCAGGCACTATCAGTCTACTGAGAATGCTGATCGTAGCGTCGGAAAAAGCTCTGGTTTTTAAAATTATTTGAAACAACGACGATGACAAAATGACATTGTTCTCCAAATGCTAAGAGCAAAATGGTTTGACTTTTGGGGACTAATTGCTCTCTAAAGTATAAGTAATGAACAATATATTTTGTTATAAATCACAACCTATTAACTACAAAAAAAAAAATACAAGTTCATTGTCATAATCTACAGACATTATAGGCAGCGCCATGAGCTTTCGTCACATGACCAAAACAGCTTGTAAAATTGATGTTTTACATTATGTCATCGTGCTGTTGAAGACGATAAATTCAATCTCAATCTCAGCAAACACTTTACTTCACCTCATCAAGTGACTTCAGCAGGTGTAAAACATTTTAAAGGTGGAGAAACAAACACCGAAGACCGGTGTCCACGAACTGTTTCTAACGAACGCAACAAGGAAAGGGGGATTGAGATCGTTAAGACCGACGTGTGTGGATTAAATTGCTGCAAATTTTGTAATAGGGTACAGTGTAGAACAAGAAATAATCGAGAGTTAAGGCTGTCGACAAGTGTATGACCGCTGGGTTACATGTTTATTGACGTGCGACAACAAAAGCCAGAGCCATCGCTCAGCACTTCTTCAGAGGCATGGAAATGAAGAAGGCGATTTATTGCTGAGTATCGTGACAGATAATGAAAGCAGGTTCTCCCGAAATTATGTAGGACATCATGAAAGCAGTGCGTTTGTATTTTCGCAGTGCCGGAACGGAATTCTATAATAAGGTCATTTTAAAAAGAGATCCATTGTATAGAAACAGTTATCACAGTTTTCAGAATTGTATTAAATAATTTCTGTGCATATTTCTACACATTTAGTAATCTTCTTATAATTCCTGCTCACATAAAAACGTCGGGAGTATTGAACATCCTGTACAGTTTACTTACTCGCACGTATTCATTATTAAAAAGAAAAGAATTGTACTCTGAGGAGCGTTTACCTTATTATCGTCTATTTTCACAAAGTACAAACAGTTTCCAGAATCTTGAGATGGGAGGTGTTTATTTGTAGCGGTCTGCCAGGCCGGTTGTTGTGTGTATCTTTAGGCGAGACACCTAGGGCTATGTATACACCAGGCAACCCGAATAGGATTGACATTCCCTTCCACCTGGGAGTGGGAATGGATCGTAAATTGCCATTCCTCTCTCAACTGGAGCGCCAGATGATTGCCTGTTTCAGCAATCAAGTACAGTCAAACTAGCAAGCATATTAAATACGAAACATATATGGCAGGTTAAAAATATAATATGATAATGGTATATTTTAATTTAAATAGAAAAAAAAAACTTTAAAAGCGAAGAAAGATAATAAAGCACAAAAGCGACGTGTTGAAATAGCCTTTCATAGCAGTGAGTTGTAATATAGAATGCCATAAGAATGACACTTTTTAATTGTAAACTTATCAAGTGTTCACATGGTATTCGATTTGTGCACCATTATTTATCATTTCTTTAAAATGCCTGTAAAATCAATTCGGCAAGTTTATCTTTATCTCAGAGTGCGATAATGGACACTAATAAGCCCAAATTTCAAGTTCTTTTTGTTGGATAAAAACCCCCAAAAATAGTAAAATGCATACATACATTGTCTAGTTGTAAAGTAATAGGCACAGAGTCGCCAGGAGAGATTGGGTTTATATATAAATACATATTTACGTTTTCTTTAATCACAATGTCAAAATGTCATTGTATGTTTACGAATAATGATATATGGAGAGATTTAAAACAGCTTTGTCTACATTTTCGGGCATATGCACATATTTTAGGAAGATGTTCATATCTTTATATAGCCCAACATTTTATTTGAACTATTTTCTATATTTATGTTTTCAGAATTAATAATAGTTTAAATTTTATTTTACTTGCATCAGTGTTTTAATGCTGGATTTTGCTTGCAATGACAAAATGTCATTGTATGTTTACGAATAATGATATATGGAGAGATTTAAAACAGCTTTGTCTACATTTTCGGGCATATGCACATATTTTAGGAAGATGTTCATATCTTTATATAGCTCAACATTTTATTTGAACTATTTTCTATATTTATGTTTTCAGAATTAATAATAGTTTAAATTTTATTTTACTTGCGTCAGTGTTTCAATGCTAGATTTTGCTTTTTCCATGAAATGTAAAAGCAGGAAACGAAAAATTATTGAATGAGAAACTTGTTTAGAGGCAGTGGAATACCATTGAAGCCATTGAGAATATGTTGAAATTCTTAGAACCCTGAACATATTATATAGCTTATATATATACCCATCAAACCTATCGAGCAACACAACTGTGTTAAACGCTCTCTAAAAGCAATACACTTTTGTTCACAAGTCTTAAAATCCCGAGGAAAGTGACAATGTTTCAACTGTCGCAGAATTCGTGCAAGTGAAATCGAACACAATGGTAGTCAAGAATCCATTATATGAACCGTACCATATCAGTAATATTTTAAGTGCATCAAACGTGGAACTAGATCTGGATTTAACTCCACAATATGCTGCTAGGTTTATAGTTGTCCTTTTTAATTCATAAATTGAAGTTTTAGTGAGTACAAAGTAATTCTAAGAGACTGCACCATGTTCCAAATAAACTGATTTAATAACCAGAGTTCTACATCCTTACGGTAATGTCAGGTAAGTATAAACTTTGAGAGCATGCTGGAATATAGCCATGGAAAACTAACCTTTTAAATACAGCAGAACAACAACAAAACAACAATAATAATAAAATAATAATAATAATGATAATAATTTACAATTTCCAACAGAGAGCAAAATAGTATAAATTGATAAACAACATGTACATGCAATGTATATAAAATATATTTGAATTCTGAATAGCAACAAACTATAGTAAAACAGTATTCTTTAACATGCAACTAGTAGTGCACGTATGTCAGCAATACATCAACATAACCATTATAAAACAATTAATATATTTAAGGCCAAGCTTTGAATCTTTAAATTTTAAGGCACAATTCAACCATCATTAATTAAATTACTGGCAAACAGATATTAATACACAAGCTTATCACGAAATTCCTTCTTTACAAAGAATAAAATAATTTAAAGTTGTGCATGAATTACCTCAACTTCGATACCTTGACTTACGAATACACGTTCCTTGCTGTGCAAATTTATAACAAAACAACTTTAAGATAATATAATACAGAGCCACTAGATGTGAGCTACGAAGAAGGCTCCGGACCTAGCAATTTAGAAATGAAGCAAAAATATATGCATCACACCCCACCTCCTGGAAGTGTAATAAAGTCACAAATAGCATGGCTAGAACCTCCAATTTCATGAAGATATGATTTGCTTGAGCCAAAGGCCAACAGGTCTGCTCAACACACCATGCTAACGTGGCTCCGTAAGGAAAAATGAGAAGCGATCAGAGACCAAGGAATGCGCACTAAAGCAGCACAAATCAATACATTCAGCATTTTTCGAACATTTTAAACAACATTTTATAATCAACAGCTTCATAAATAAGTAATTGTCATAGAAAGGTTAAAATTAATAAACTAGTACAAAAATGTTCTAATTATATTGATAACAATATCAAGAACCTTACATTCTTGTTGTGATGTCAAACAATAAAATCTTTAATATCTTAATAGCATGAAATTTTTATAAACAAGCAGAAATCCTTTGCATATTTTGTAGAATTTTTATAAAATTTAGTCTATATTTTACTCCATATCTTAATAATTTATAGTTGATATGTAATTGCATATATGACAATCCATATAAATCCTAACCCTGGTCATCAGAAATGCTCATTTACTTGTAAAGTACATTGTAATTGGGCATGTGCTACATATTCCTGAATTCTGTGAATTTACAATAAAAAAACTGTAATGTTAAACTATTTGTCAACTATTGTATTAAACAATTTTTGTTTATGGCGAATTTTACAAACAGACATACGATATTTTCATATTAATTTATCGGCACCCTCCCGCTAGTGTCATGCAGCATTAATATTCAAATATTAGGAACGATCTGAAATAATAAAGAAGTCTCCCAGGATTTGACCTTGGAAAAATTAGCATGCTCAATTTAACGGAAGGGAATTTAAAAAACAATGATCTTGAATAAATTAAAAAAATCGAAGCATGTTAACAGTTCAAAAATACACTCCTATGAGAATAGGCTGTAATAAATTGCACATTAGAATTATATTTACAATAGACAAAGAGCATTGAAGTTCTTAGCCTCCTCAATTGCATTAAAAATAAATCAAATCAAATTACACAATTCTTTTCCTCAAAACAAGACAGGATGAAATTACAAATAAATTTTCCACGGGTCATGGAAAATAGACGTTACACAACATTCACGCAATAACACATTATGTAGCATAATAGCTATTTAAACATTGTAACCTCAGAAAGTATGCCAAAAAACGTTCTAAAGAATAAAAGCACAAAACGGAGAATTCCTTGTTTGATTTTATAAATTCAACTGCTTCCCAGCTTTGAAGGAATAAGCGAAAGGAAATATTATAATTAAAACAAGAATTCGAAAAATGAAAAAATAAAGTTTACCATGAAAAATGTCAATGCTTTATCACAAAACTCTTCAAAGCGTATTGGTAGGTAGCCAAATTAAAAATAAATTATCCAAGAGAATTACACATATCATCCAATTTGACAAGAAACACCTCAATTTAAAATATTACTTGAATATTATTTACATTAATTGTTGGGTCCTTCAATGCGAAGTTGATGAAGTCTAAATAATTTAGTAGATAACTTCAGTGAGAAGGCATCGTTCAGTTGGTGTGATTTCGAACATGAATCAACTAAAGCTAGTGTCGCGCTGAAAGTAACCAAAACTCCACAATAATAACTTTCGCCGTACTAGCGGAATATCGAAATAAGAAAGGATGACGTCACGAACTACAGCAGATCAATACAGACAAGCATGTGCTGTGCACAATTTTTTTTTTTTTTTTGATGACCCACGGCTTTACTTCCCTTTCGAAGGAAGCCATACTTAGGATTTTTACGCCCAAAAAAATCCATCGGTCCTGGCCGGGTTCTAGCCCGCGATCTTGGGTGTAGGAGGCAAGTATGGTAACCGCTACACCACCAGGACCGACAAATGCACTCGAGACATTCCTCCTTCAGACATATGAATTCTATGGTTGGTTTTTATTCGATTAATACAATGCTTGCTATTGTCTCACAAAAGATATAGGTACTTACACTGTTCTCTTGTTGTTCATAAAATTGGGATCGTCGATTATAAACACTACATTTAGTGAAAATCAATTCTAATGGAAATAACACTTTAAGTAGAACTGAGAGGAAATTATATTAGTTATTAATGAGAATAGCCCTAATGTTTACGTAGTCACAGGTCCTAAACTAAGGAGTAATATCTAGAGAAGATATTGTGCCGTTCTTGCGCACATTCCATTGCTTCCTGATCAATACACAAACCTCCCACTCTCCTTTTTCCCCCTTCCTCGCATGGCCACGTCAACATGGTACACAAAGTAGCCCTTGTTACATCCATTCAATCTTCGAACGTCCAAAACGGCATTGTAGCCATGCTAAGTGGCGTGCTCGCTTCCTTTTTTTTTTTTTTTTCGTAACACATAAAGTACATAAGAATGGAGTTGACTCTGTATGTTTCAGCTCTTTATTCTAAATTCCTAGGCCCGGAGTCTTCCTCGTCACGTACACACAGTGATCCAGGTAGTTTTGTTGGTAAAATTAATTGGTTGTATCGTATCAAATTGGCTTAAGATTTATCTTATATGTTTTATTAAGAAGGAATATACATTTACAAAGATATAGAAGCTATTGTAATCGAGGGAAAGCACTTAGTCTTTTATTCATTGTTAAAGCTGGGGATTTTATAACATGGCTGTGCCCTACTAATTATTTGTCAGAAACGCTATTAATTTTATAAGGTAAATGTGTAAAGACTTATAAATTTAAAGTTTCAAAGTTCAAAATTTAATTTAATCTTTTTTTAACTTTAAAAGTATGTATTGTTGAGATACTTTGCATGTACTGTGTGTATTTTTTATTATTTATCTGTAAATTAATTTTTTTGTCTCCCATTTTGTGAAGTTATCTTTCCATGACTATATCCTAGGGATTTTCCATTCAGCATACTTCCCAAAGTTTAAATTGTCTTGACATGAACTGGAGGATATCGAATAGAAGTCATTATTTTATCTGTGACATGGTGAAGCATCAGATAAAACTACAGAAACGGGATGTCTCAAATGTTATGCATATATTATGAAAGTAGGGCTTTTCTTATTTTTAAGGATTAAAACAAAAAAATGAATTTATAGAATTTTTTTAACAAATTTCATGTGAATAGTTGGGTACTTTTAACATTTAACAGTGTTACTATATTTATTATTATAATTAATTTATAGTTTTAAAAAACTATCGTATAAAATCATATAGTTGACTTGTGGTATTAACAATTGCTGATTATTTCTCTAGCTACTATTACTGAATACTGTGATACCTAAAGAAAAACATAGTAAATCTATAAAGTCTAATTTTTGTGCATGAACTGCTATTTTAATAAATTAATATTAGACATTGCAAGCAAATGAGATATTAAAGGTTAAAATAAGTACAACTAGGCACTAATATGTGCCTTTTATTTAATAAGATTGACTGAAATAGACGTTTAACCTCAATTTCCATGTTTTATTATGCATTTAATAGACATTTTAGACAAAGCCTCCTGCTCACTTACTTATAGCGTTCAGAGATTAGCATGAAGGTGAGTTTAGTCAGGGAACTGCACAGTGTTGGCACAATGTTAAAACTTGTTCAAAAATCGAGTAACAAGTGGACAACATTGCTGTTGTTATTTTGTAGTGCTTTTCTAAGAAGGCTACAAGAATATCCAAGTTGATGTTGTCCACATCAGGTCTTGTCAGACAGGAGAAGGTCACGTGTCTCAGAGCTGACATCTTGTGCGTCATGAGTATGTAACACATCATCTGTTTTGTTGGGTGTGGGGGATGAGACACAACTGCCAACAGCAGCACCTTAATTTTCCGCTCTGCTTCCCCACAATCACGCTCCGTATCCGCTGTATTTCATATTTAACTAAAGCAGTATTATGCAAGGACGAGCGCTGCATCCATCTCCTCCTTCAAGGTCTTTACAAGAGTTTTGCTTATAGAACGCCGTTCAATATATTACTCTTTCGGATAAGGTTCTACGTAAAGTTGGCAAAATGACACTTCTTAGAAATGCAAAGCAATATGAAATACGTCACATTTGCCCTCATTCTTTTTAAATAGCTCTTATCGAGTTTTAGGCTAAAAGCACATTTATAATAGTAAAAAAAAAAAAAAAAAAAAAACCCAACAAAAACACGCGAACATGAATAAATTACGTGTAATTATGCATGGTCTCAATGTTCATGTTAATGCTATAATAAGGATTTCTCATTTATAAAATTTAGGACCTCTGTTTCATAAACAATGCTTGTATACTGTGTGCCCGTATAAATATGCAGTCGGAACAGCTTGGGTATTTCGCCAAATCGAATTCTGAGTGCGCATGCCACAAAATTGGGTTTACTACCTGCATTCTCCTTCAGATGACTGTATAATTGCATAAATAAAGGGATTGCATAATGAATACAAACTAAGAACATTTATTACTACTTTTTTAATAAATTAAAGAGCTGTCAGACACGTATGCCATCGAAACCATAATAATAGTTGTTGGGGAATGTAAACATTCCCAAATATTGACGCTAAAGTTAAAGTCACCAGATGGTGGTGGTTAGCGATTATATTGATACTATCCGCATTAAAGCCCGCGCATACATTTTTGATTCCACAGATAATACAACATTTATGCTGAATCGAATCCCTCTGAATAATTCTTACCAAATGACCCTACAAGCTCCAAATTCATACTTTTTCACCGGTGGTACATGTTAATACGCTGAAAATCTTCCGACAAATAATAATTAATACTGATACTGTAATATATTGGGTGGTTCTCTCTTTGTTGTTGTTATTTTGTATTTATTTGTTATTGTTTCGGACTATTTTCGGTCGAAATAATACAAAAAACCGAAAAATTAAATTTATCGACTATAATATATTAATAATTGGTAGAGAAAGTATCATCATTACTGACAAAACTAGAATAATAGTTATTATAGTGATTACAATGGATACAAAGCTTATACAAATTATATATCTGTTTTAGACATAAATTTTTTCTCTGCAATATGCAATATAATTTTGAATCAGAACTTAAATTGAAGAGTATTTTTGAAAGTTTCAATTCTGCGTGCGCAGATTTTGCTTTATTTTGTAGCCATGATAACGAAATAAACTGCTGAATTATGTTTCGCGAATTCCAAGACACCTACCCAGATTTTTTTAATGTTATGATTCAAATTATATAAAAATATATGTTTAAAATATAAGTTTAAATATAAATTTTAAACCGCTATAATCATTTGTGTACCCCCTGTACTTTATGTACTAAGTTTAAATCTTTCATATTCACAAATTTTTTAACAAACGTATTTTCATCTTAAGAAGAATATCCCATAACTCTAATATCCCTTTAGTTGTCAGAGTTTTTTTCTTAATCCTTCGTTCTTTTTCCCTTGCAAGTCAAGTATACCTCATAGAAATTTAAAGACTACATGTGTATAGTCAATAATCGAAAACTCTTTTCAAAATTTAAACCATAATACGTTTATTATTAAATTGAAGAAAGCAATATTCACGTACCAAACAAGAAGAGAATAAACAAACAAGCGACCAAAACTGCTCTTTCTTGCTGGAGTATGAAATTTTAACAGTATAGTAGTTAATAAGTAAACTCGCTAATATATATTACACACACAAACAGCAAAATATTCGTCTGTATGTGCATATAATGTGTGGGAAATACCAGGGCTGTATATTATAGCTCACAGCTTCAAGCTTCACCGTTAGTGTTTAGCCATGCTGGGTAGGCAACTTCTCTGACATACCAAAACTGAGGTACTTCTGCCTCCGTGCTAAACAATGTATTGTCTATTTGCATCATGTTTTGAATATCACATCAAAAATGAATTTTTAGATTTCTCATAATAAAATAGTATTTTAACACAAGTCACTCAAACCATAAACTACATTTTACAACACTCTAGTACTATAACATTTTATAACACTTCAGTTTTGCCAACATTACTTTAGTTTACTGCTGAATGTGAGTGATTAATTTATTTAAACAGATACGTATTATATATTTTATAATGTTTCAAATTCCTAATAAATATTTTTAAATCAGTCCAGAGTGAAATTAATGATATGACATAAATTTATTTCATAGAAATAATTGCATAAGTGGCCACATTGACAACCTGGAATCATGTCAGCTTGAAAAAATAAATAACGGCTGATCCCATTATTATCCTTGCCGGAGTGCGTACTGTAGGTTCTTTCAGTGTGAGAAAATTACATTTTAAAGAGCAAATTAGTATAATGTATAAAGAAAATGTAGTAATAGCATAATGTTCATTTGTAATTTTGCCCGCCAAGATATGGTTTAAAACTACTGATTGCCGCTTTTGTAATATTAATTACATTATTGAGTTATTTATGCATAATTTTTTTCGTGCTGCTAGGAAGAAATACACGAACTATTTCATTAAAACAAGAAACGTTTTGTAATGATTGGAATATAATTTAATTCCAGCTTTGCAATCTTTGCAATCCCCTCACAAAATAAAATACATAACACCTTACACCATGAATAGACGCTTAAAATAAGGATCCGGTAATGCCAAACATTTAATCGTACTTTTTCAGGTATACTTTTTCACCAATAATAATCATAATGAAAAAGCACAATAAAATGTTAAGACATTACAGGTCCTTGTTTTAAATGGCTATTTATAATGCAAGATATTAAAAAGGTGTTGTATTTTACGAGTAAGAGGTTTTCAAAACGAGTTCGTAGGCACAATATCATAAATTTGTATATAGCTCTTAATATCTATAAATAAGTTAGTAATTATAAGTTAAATTTGTTCTAATCATTCCTAACGTTTCTTATTTCAAATAAATAGTTCGCGTATTTCTTACTAGAAGCATGGAAATAATTGTAAATCAATATCTCATTAATATAATCAATATTACAATGGCGGTAATCGGTGGTTTTTAATCACATGAAAACTTATTTATTGATCGTTATTTTTTGAACTACTGCGGAAGAAGTTCACTATTTTTCGCCTATTACTTTCAAGGTTATCGTTGGTAAGGAGGCGAAACACTTAAAAGAATTAACAACTGACAGACTTCTGAGTTGTGGATAAGTTAACTACTAGAAAACTAAAAACATACAAGTAAATAGGCACCATATATATTTAAAAAGTCCGTCATGCAGGAGCTGCATAAAATAAGCGAATTCCTCAGTAAGTTGAATAACTTTAAAAAGTAATATAAATCCAAATTAGATCATATTAATTAATGAAAGGAAATAAGTTATGACACTACTGTATGGTATTAGGGAAACAAAATTACAATTCTTGCAATCTATAAGTATTATAAAAGAAAAAGCACATATTTGAATGATTTATATTATTATTATTATTATTATTATTATTATTATTATTATTATTGATATTTATCCACACAATTACTCGTATACTTTTAATTAAATAAAATATATGACCACTGATAGACAGAACTGTACTATGTGGGTATTTTTAAACATTTTTTTAAACTTAAATTTTTATGAACTTAGCGCTTGATATCGTCTTTACATTCACTAAAATAGAGAAGAATAACAGAAAATTTCGAGTTGTATTGTGTATTTAAGAAGTTCATATGTTTCATAAAACATATTACTATGTTACTATTCAGAAACAATTACAATGTATTAAGCAAATGTACACAATCAATGACATACAATCGAAAGTTCTATCTATTTTCACTGGCTTTGAAATTGAACTTAAATGTTATTGTAGTGAAAACATGTATTGCGAACATTTTGGGAATGTTATGACAGTGCGATCTTACAACAAATATAATTCTCACACACATGTTAGATTAGTCTTTCACTCTTGTTATCTTCACGACAATGCTTTTGCTAAGTATAAAACATACGCATCGTTATATGCTGAGTTAATTTGTTCTTTTATTTTGAAACAATAGTAGGAAAGTTAAACGTTACAGCGCTTTTTAATTTTCGGTTTTCAGGTTACGTCTACTGCAAATGGTCCGATTTTCCTTTTTAAGAAACAACTTGTTTTATTCTATTTAAATTGTATTTACGAAGTTTCTTTGAGAAAAAAAAAATATTAATGCCGCTAGAGCAATTTTTAAATTTTATATTTCAGGTAAACCCCCACTGTCCGATTTCACTGATTTTCAGACACTTTTTTTACTTTATTTCAATAACATATACCGAGCTTTCTTAAAAAAAAAATTAACCCTCACTCTTTATTTGAAATTCGGTTTTCAGGTATATCCCCATTTCTAATGATCCAATTTTCCTTATTTTCAGAAACTATTTTTCTTGTTTTATTTAAATCGTATATACCATGTGTCGTTACAAAACAAAATGTTGTGCTCTACAGCGATTTTAAAATTTTGGGTTTTAGGGAAACTGCTACTCCTAATATCTGATTTCGCTGATTTTCGGAAAATATTTTTATTCATTTATTTTAATGTTATATACGGATTTCGTTCAGAATAAACGAAAATTACCACCACTAAATCCATTTTTAAATGTTTTGCTTTAGGTTAATCCCCATCCTGTATGGTCCAATTTTGCTGGTCAAGGAACTCATTAAATCGTTTGTAGTTGATGGTGATACATACGCCCGGTCGCGCACCCACACACACATAAATGTTTTTCATTGTCAATGTCATTTTCGGTGCCTAGTAGGTAGAATCGATGGAGATTTGAAGAAAGTTTTCAAAATCGTTTCTTTGGTACAACTACAATAGTAATATTCCTTCGGAATTCGCTAATAAACATTGGCAATACAATTTAATTCATGGAAAGGAAAGTGTATCCCAGCATTGGCATATGCAAAATAACCCAAGGTCAAGATGGCGGCCGTAAGTGATTTGAAAGCGAGACCTCAAGTGCAAGTTCCAAATGTCGCTTGAGTCATCCCGCGCGGTTATTATTCTATATCCCACTTTTTAAAATAAAGGAGCGCGAACAAAGTGTTAGCAATTACTGCGATGTGACCGTTGACATTGGCAGTAGCGAGTGAGGAACTACAGGCTGATTTCTTGGCTCTGATGAGGCAAATATATCGGCACCTTTGTGTTTCGGATGTTTGTGTTGCCTTTGTGCGGCTATGTTTTGAATGGCCAGTTTCCAGTGTAAGTTTCCTGCTCTTTCCAAAGCCGCGCGGCTCACTATAGTAGTATTGAATGAACGTCTGAATAACCGCAGTCTTACTATACAAAGTATAACAAGACCAGTTTTCTTTGTTACGTGTGTGGAAACTTCTCGCATTCTTTTTAGCGAATTTCGAAAGCTATTGTGGTTGTACCCATGAAACGATTTTTGAAAAAAAATCGTCAAATCATTGATCCTAAAGCGAAATATAAACATCACTCTAGCGGCCACAATTTTATTTTTTTAAAGGAAACTCGGTATATGCCATTGAAATAAAACAAGAAAAATATTTTCTGAAAATCAGTGAAATAGGACTATTAGGAAGGGGGAGGGGTTACCTAAAACCCAAAATTTAAAAACCGCTCTCGTAGTACCAATACTTGCTTTTTTTTAACAATAAAACTCGGCATGTATAATTTAAATTAAATAAGAAAAACTGTTTCTGAAAATCAGTGAAATAAGATTATTGGGATAAGATTATTATAGTTACCTGAAACCCAACATTTTAAAATTACTCCATTGCTACCAATATTTGTTTTTAGCAACTAAACTCCCTATATATACAATTGAAATAAAATGAGAAAAAATAGTTCCTAAAAATTAGAGAAATTGTATCATTAAGTGTGGGAGTTTATCTGAAAAGTTTAAAAATCGCTCTAGTAGCACAAATATTTGTTTATTCACAAAAAAGTCAGTAAACACAATTAAAATAACAAGAAAAATTAGTCTCTGAAAATTAGGGTAATTGGACCATTAGGAGTAGGGTTATATTTGAAAACCGAAAATTAAAAACGCTCTTGCGTTTAATTTGCTCTATATATTGTTTTTAAATAAAACTGCAAATTAACTCAGTATATAAACTGTATTTGTATGCTTTATATTTAACAAAAGATTCGTCGTGAAGGTAGTAAATGTGAAATATTAATCTAATACGTAAAAGAGCTATGTAATAACCTTCAGAAAACTTTTGCGTTACATGATTTTACTACAATTACATTTAAATTCAATTTTAGAGCTAATGAAAATCGATTAAACTTTCGATTGTTTATTATTGATTGTGTATATTTTCTCGGTGCATTGTAATTGTTTTTAAATAGTAACATGCTTTTGTTTTGTTGAAACATATGAATACCATCATAAGTACTCAATGTAATTCGAAACTTTCTTTTATTTTTCTCTATTTTAATGAATGTAAAGATGATACCAAGGCCTCAGTTCATAAACATGGACACATTTAAAAATGTTTAAAAATATCCACACAATGTCTATCAGTGGTCGTATAATTAATTTAAATAATAGTATACCATTGATGTTGTCGTTTAATCTCAATGATAATAATAACAATAATAATTCTAAAAATGTGGTTTCTCTTTTGGAATACTTATAGACTGCAAGAATTCTAATTTCAAAATTAATACATGAGGAATTCACTTAGTTTACGCAGCTCTTGCGTAACGGGTATTTTTATTATTATTATTATTATTATTATTATTATTATTATTATTATTATTATTATTATTATTATTATTTACGAACATTATCGCAGGTCTTTGAAAATTAATATAGCATAATTATTCTAAGACTCGAACTGTAAATAGTTGTCTTGATAAAATTACTTGTGTCTTTCTGTCGCTTTTCCTTTAATACTTGGTGGCAACCCGCAAAGCGAGAAAATATTTGAGAAACAAATGAACCATGTTTTTGCAAAATCAGTCATTAAAAGAACTGGCATATAACATTCAGCAAAATGCACGAATCATAAAGAATTACATTAATCATTTCTGAATATAACAAATTATCAAATGTTTTATTAATGGCATCATCAATGTTAACATTTAAATTTTGAAAATATAAGTTTTGTAACAAAATGAAGCTTTCATTTATCTCTAGGACAGAGAAGAAAGTATTATTATTACTACTACGTATAATTATTTATAACTGTTTAATATCTCGTTTTTTTTTCTTATTTAGGACGCTCTTTAACATCTCAGGCCATCAGCGTCCCATTCTATTCAGGGCGTGAAACTGCCGACAAATTTTGCTCAGAGGCCTCTTCTTTCAGGCTTGAAGTTCTTTATCGTGCCGTAAATGTACGACACGGGACCCACGGCTTTACTTCCCTTCCGAAGGAAGCTATACTTAGAATTTTTACGCCCGAAAAAATCGATCCTGGCCGGGTTTTAACTCGCGACCTTGGGTTTAGAAGGCAATATGGTTACCACTACACCACCAGGACCGACTTTAATATCTCGTATCTACTGCTGTGCTATGACAGTTTATATCAAAAATCTCGTTCAACTTAAAATACACTGATTAAAAACGTTGGAAGTGTTTGCGATTAGTACTTAAACATACCCAATATCCTTTTCGATTGGAATGTACCAACACATTCACTTGGCATCCTCTATTTCTCACGAAATTTTTAGTTTTAAGTTTGTTATATTTTGGATATTTATAAGTGCCATATAGCTGTGCTCATTTTACCTATATATTGGTCATTCATTCGCTTGTCTTACACCACGTTCATTGGTTATGAAAAAGTCTTTGATCGCACCAACAGATTAACGTTATGTAACATTTAATAAAAGGAATCTCACAACAAATAACATGTTATACAAATTATATAGCACTTAAATAAGCACAGGGCTACACTGTGGGCGCCTCGGCCTCAGAAACCTGTTGCAGTATGCTCTCCCAGGGGAAATGTTCACTGGTTCATGAGAGCAATAGACTGGCATTGGATCAAAAAAAGGTTTAATATCTATGTACTTGCATGTGTATGTGCTTAATTTTAATATGCAATGCTAATATGCGTTTGTAAATTATGGTTTCATTTGCATTGAAGATTTAAAAAATAAATATCATCAGTCATTAGATACTTGCTTAAGTATTGATGCTCTCATTATTTTGTAAAGTTTGTAGTTTCTCCCTACGTGTAATTTTAGTACTATAAAATTTTGTCCATCAAGAGTTTTCAGATATTTATGTACACTTTGTTTTTATGATCTTTTTAGTTCTTAAATCATATTGTACCTCATCTATAATAGTACAATTAATATTATAAAGCTCTGAAATAGACAAAATCCTCTTTTATTTGTCCATGGAGAACGCCAGTTTTCAAATAATGTATTACGATATCAGAAATGAAATTTATCAGATAAACAAAAAGACATGTGAAATAAATATATAATTTAATCAATTTAAAGTGTTTCACTTATCAAAGAAGAGAAAAAAATGCAGTGAAGATCTAAAATTGATATTTCAAGAACAAGAAATCTAGCAAATTTAGTAAAAAGAAGAAAGTTGACTAGAACGCAGAAGTTTTAACTCATTTCTTACAACCTTTCCTCTTTCATTTCACAGGCTATGGTAGTGACCTCGTCAGTTTGTATCACAAACAGACTTGTTTACATCTTTTCGCGTAACTTCACTATCCAATACTGTGTAGTTGCCAATTTCTCTAGGGACTTTTTGAGCTATATGCACAAGAGTTTGAAGAAATGTGATCTCGGTACAGTAAACAACCTAAACTTGAGGGAACTGTTATTTGGTATTAATCCAACTCTCCACACAAAGAATTTCCTCCCATTTCTGTACATCACAATTTACTTGCAGTACCCATAAATTATAGAAAGTAGTTGTATTATTGTTTGTGTTTGTCCCTCCCTTCGCCACTCCCTAAACATGTACCGACCATTTGTTCTTCCTTATAAAATATATATCCAGCAAATTGGTGGAGCAGTTTGAATACACCTGCAATTGGTCTTAATGAGCAATTAATTGGCAAGAGACAGGTGTGCAGAAATTCAGGCAGTAATTTATCTCTCTCTAGCATGCCATGGGGGACAATTTCTTGGAACATGCGACTCAGGAAAGCGTGCAAGTCGCCAAGAGGATATGATTTCTCTACAGAGCTGCACAATTTATGCACCGTACTCAGACAGGCTGCAGCCTAATACGTGTAAGAACAAGTGCTACATTACTGAGTTTCGCTTCAAAGCACGTTTATTTATTGTTAAGTCTTCAGAGGATAGGATGAAGATAAATAAAATTAATTATTTAAGACATAGTTATAAATGTATCGGACATTTAATGCTACAAGCTTATATATTGGAGACAATCTTACGAAAGGCAACGCACTGCAATCCATACACACAAATGCATGTAGAGTGGGCTTTATTTTTCAACTTTCTAAAAGTTTAGTTCCCACCCATCTATATTGATTCAATCAACAAAAAGAATGATGTTTGCAAATTTTCGGCTCAGTGGGACAATTGCTTGGTAACCCTCAAATGCTTTGAAGTTGGAACACAGAAGTTGCAACGATTGATGATGGTTTTCCTCAGTCCTCATAACTGGCAAAGGCCGAGAAGGCACCCTAAACTTAGGCCTGGAACGTTTCCTGCCGTAAAAAAAAATCCTTTCCCAATGTATCATTTAATTTCCTGTATCATCAGTGTCCACCGCCTGTGGTGCCTCAGTAGTGAAAACGGGAGTTAAACACAATTAAAAAAAAAAGAACTAACATTTAGAAACTTCATGGTATGAGGGTCCCCTTGCAGTTTGAGCTGAAATTTTGCACGGTTTTTTTATTGGACCAAGAGAAGGGGTGGGAGCAGCACAATTTTAACTTTTAGAAATTACCTTTAGCTAAGGGCCACCTAACTATGCCTTTGCTTCTCAGCAATAAATATCTTCTCACAAGGCTATAGTTAATATTGTATCAATTTTTATATTACTGGCTAACAGATAATAAGAGACACTTTTATAACTAACTAGTCGGTCCTGGTGGTGTAGTGGTTACCATACTTGCCTCCTAAACCCAAGATCGCGGGTTCGAACCCGGCTAGGACCGATGGATTTTTTCGGGCGTAAAAATCCTAAGTATGGCTTCCTTCGGAAGGGAAGTAAAGCCGTGGGTCCCGTGTCGTACATTTACGGCACGAAAAATAACCTCAAGCGTGAAAGAGAGGCCTCTGAGCAAAGTTTGTCGGCCGTTTCACGCCCTGAGTTGAATGGGACGCTGATGACCTGAGATGTTAAAGAGCGTCCATAAATAAATCAATCAAAAAAAAAAACTTTTGTAACTAAACAGTAATTGGATTATGCATACATACTCGAAGATGTTGGAAAATTCGTCCATTATCATCGCATACATTATCTAATTATCCGATATAGACTCTCATTATCGATTTTGTCTATATCTCTGTAGATATATATTAATTGCTATTAACTTTGGTGAGAAAATAGGAACTCAGAATTCTTAAAGTTTCACGGGAACACAAACAGAGCAGCCTTTCGTTGCAATGAACAATTATATTTTACTTAATTACTCCCATATTAAAAATGAATATATAAATGTCAAAAGGAAATGTTATAACCTCCAGCTAGGTGAAAAATTAAAATAGAAGATGGAATGACGTGTTCGAATTCACGTCTTCCTTTATAGCTCATTGGGATCGAAACATTAAATATATGGGCTCTATACTTTCAGAACGCATAGCTAAGATTGTCTGAAGGCCATTGTTTAAAAGCATTAGGAGATAAGTACATTTTTTACATAATGGTGGGAAAGTATGCAAGCTATTTTCACTAATAAACCTGCTGGAATGTTGCTGTTTGATCTTATCATGTAGTATTTTGTTCTAGTGAACACATATGCTATTTACCCACATAAATACATATAGTTTCTATATTTATGTACAAAAGCATGTCTATTCAGTTTTAAAGGGGAGACCATGATAATCTCATAGTTTTTTATAATACTTTATTTATCTCAGTCTTTGTAGTATTCACTAGGGGTAGCCTAGAACGAAAGAACTTTCTTGTTGAATATCGAGTTATCCAAATATCTGATGATTGTTGTAGCGGCAGATAGTGTATCAGCGAAATACCCATTGTTTACGGCTAAATCGGTGGACGAAGTAAAAACACTGAAGTTACAGTATAATAAATGCTAATATAGTTAAAAATTTATGTGCTCAACCAAGTCAACAAAAAGTTCTTAGAATTGCTTGCCTTTATTTTCCACAAATTTCTGGCATCTTATGCAATTTTAAAGCTTTCGAGCTGATGATTCATTCAGTATTTCACTGATGAGGCTGACAGCAGCTGTCGGCAATTTTTTTTTTTGGTTTTGAACCAAACCTAAGAGTAGGACACAACAGTTCAAAAGCTTTAAATTTTGACAATATGAATGCCAGTTGTGAAAGTCTTAGAAATAAATCTTTCTGACATCTGTTTATAAATCACTCATTATCCTTCTTAATTCCCTTTGAGAAATTAAATTGATAGGATATTAATAATTTATGAATCGCATTACAAATTGTACCTTGATGATTATCTTCAAATAATCTCCTGGCTGATTAAGTAGACTCGGTACGGACATATGAAGTAAAAAAGCAACGCTCATTGTGGATTAGAATCATTGGAGTGGCCAAGTGAGTGACCAATATCCTCAGCCGTGAAACTGACTCGATCGGAAATGGAACCCTCCCGCCTCGCATTAACCACAAAGCAAAAAATAATGTCACTGACAAAAGAAAGCAACACAAACAAATGATAGTATTAATGACGCTTTATTTATTTGGGTATACGCAGAGTTTGCAGATTATTTCCAGCGTAGGATGTCATTATGCGTTTGCGAAATATTTTTAGTGGCTTATAGGAACTTAAGAAACGTTCATGTAATAAACTTCCATCCGATTTGTGCCTGAAAACAAAATTTACAGTCCATATTTGCACAACTTTATTTACTATATCAACCGTTATATCAGTTAAAATTGTGTAGTTTTATACTTCTTTAGCCAATCAAATGACTCATTTTTAACCCCTTCCTATGAGTACCTGAGCTGATATTATTGTGTGTTATTATTGCTCTGTGTCTTTACATAACAGTAATTATACATAGTTAGTTGAATAATGGTGATGATAGAAATATAATGGAATTTCAACAAATAAATATTCTTTTATTTATTAAATAATTATGCTTTTACATAAAATATTGTTGCAGAATTTTGAAATATGAAGTAAGTGTAATAAAATCATAGCATTTGCTACAATGCAATTTCATTACATAGCAAATGTTAATGAACTATTTATAAGTATATTAATTAAAATTTATACAGGATGAAATGAACTTCACCGCAATAATTTTAGAGATAGTAGAGGTGTCTTAGACAAGTAATTTGAGATAGGAAATCTATGGTCTTCCTGTTCAAATGTCAAAGTTATTTCGTTTAAGTTTCTAAGGGACCATTACGTCACTGACTAATGAAATTTCAATTTGAAATATCACGCATTAACAAACGGAAGTTGTGGGGCACATTTCTCTAGCGTAGTAGATATCACATTGGTGTTGCAGTAAAATAGATCACTAGTTTAGTTCCAGTTTCGTAGTCTTTTTTTTTTTTAACTTTTATGTCTTATGCATGAGCGTACTTCATTATAAAATAAAATAAATATTCTGCAAACTAATTCTACTATTTAATTCAGTTAACCACTGTTCAGTGTCGTACTAATGTGATTGAGATTTTTCTCGCTCTCTATGCAGGTTTGAAGATATTTAAGGCAAATATTTCTCATTTTGCTCTAACACGGGTCTAAGTTCAACTGATCACCATTATTTGTCTTTATGAGCTATAGATTTATCATCTCAAATTGCTTGTCTATGATCCCCATACAATTTCTGAAATTACTGACGTGTGGTTTATTAAGATGTAATATAAAAACAATTAAAGGTTAAGTAAACATTTTCAGCTTTATTATTATTTCGGTGAAATGAAACGTATTATAATTTTCGTAATTTTAAACGTTTGGGAAAAGTGTATTAAATGTTCGCTCAACTTGAAGCTAAGATGTTTATAGTTTTTTTCTTCTTTTTGGTGCTGTAAAATTAGAAAAACGTTAGGAACCAATTAAAATAGAGTCAATTTTGATGAGCGAAAAAGCTACAATATTGACATTTTGTTTCTTCTATGTTTATTATATCAAGGAAAATAAAAAGACCAGTTCCTTATAAAATTTGAACTGTTGCCCATTAAATACAAGAAAACATGAAATCGGGAATGAACAAAAAGAATAAAATACAAGCTTTACTGGCTAAGTAAGCATTAACTCTTGAGATTTACGCTTTTCCTTGATGTTAACAGCTTAAGCGAGAGCAAAATAACGTTACTAATTCTGCCTAGCACAGTTTGTTTCCTTATAGTAGACTCAAGCTCTCAGCACGTACCGTACAATAAACAGAGAAATGTAACTATCAAATATATTATATTCCGTTTTGCTATACAAACTATAGGCTATAAAATTAACTCCGAAAGATGCACGACTGTTCCATTTGAGGAGCGAGTGGCGTTGTTGTGAAGGTGTGGCAGCACCAACAAAGCAGATAGCGGTAGCTGGAGCTATTCTTGTATGCGAGCTCATTGTGACTGCTGGCAGTGCTCCAGAGTCCGGCTTTTGTGTCCGAAATAGTTTCAGATTAACCGGCCACTCTGATAGCGATTTCATACACCCCCTTCCTCTGTATAATGAACGCTTTGAGGATATGGTGTTCAAAATCTTTAACATCTTAAATTACCTTCAACCCCCATTTTTTCTATAAAAGGTTTTTATTAAAGTGATATGATTCAACTTATTCGTTAAAACTTAAACGTTTATAGACAATTAGTATTTTACATTGACAGCATTACATTTTGTTTAGTTCTAGTGTATAAACACATAGCAAATTTCGTTTAAATATGAGTGCATATCAACAATTTTTTTATTATTATTTCAAGCACTAAAGCACAAGGGCTGAATTTGATCTTCAAGTATGTTAAGGCTTTGCGTTTGACAAATTTGCTAATCCAGAAATAGGTTTGAAGGTAAAAGAACCCTCCAATTCTGTTTTTCTTTTTGCCTTTTATCTTCCCCTACCCTTCTGCTGCAGAAGTGATTATAAAGGATATCAATTCAGAAGGGTCAAGAAGATTAAATATAGTAAAGTGCAAACCAAGGAATGATTAATAAAAACATAAAAAAAATTATTGACAAACTTAGCGAAGAATAAAACCAGACCTAAAGGTTCATCTCTATGCCTTTTTAAAAACAAGTGAAGTAAAATAGAAATTTAATTAAATTTATGACCTACATTTTAAAACAAATTAATGATTGTGGACATCGAAAGGAGCAATATAAATTAAACCTACAATAAATGGAATAACAGATGTGAACACAATTGAAAGGGAGGAGTTGGAAAAGGAATTAAGGATTTCTAAAAACAATAAATTTCCTGGAATGGATCCTGAATGTTGTGAATATTATGTGAAACTATTTACCGTAGTGATAGCTTCAGAAACTATATAATAATTCTTTATGTATGGAAAAATGAAATCGCATACTCTTTACAAAAAGTAAATAAACAATCATAAATATATTCTTGCTGAATATGGTTTTCAAATTAAAAACCCGACTGTATAACTAACGAGCGTGTTCAGCTGGAGTGTAGAAAAGGCGATGTGTTTAGATTGCGAGTTCATACTATAGCAATCAGTAAGTTGAAATAAGAACAAAAATTATGTACATTATCATATTATTTTCATATTATGAAAATCGTTTGATAAATTATAATATATAAATATATGACAAGTTAAATATTAAAAATGTTGTGTAAAATGTGTGATGATTTCATGAGGACAAATTATTAATATTGAAGAAAAACCAAAGTTTTAGAAGATTGTCCTATATGTCCGGTTTTTAGTATATGTATTTTATTTGTATGTATATTGAATATATCTTTACTGAATGGCAAGAGAATTTAATCAGTCCTTAGAAAGCCAAAGATAAGGTACTTAATAGTTCATAGATCTAAGATCAATTGTTTATACAAGAAATAAAATATCAAACTCACACTGAAGATTTAGATAAGCGAGACTAACATATTTAAAAAGAAAGTGACATGAAATGCAAAATAATGATTGATAAATATTAATATAAAATTAGACTAACTTAATAATTTCAATTATTTTGGGTTTTAACGTATATTACTTCTGAAAGGATAATGAAAATATAAAACTAGATACGGGTACATTTTGCAGCGTCCATAGAGCAATACAAAAGATATTAAAAATCAGATATAAGAAAATCACAAAATCGAAATTTCACACACACAATGATGGTAATATGAATGCTGGTTATGCATGTGACCATTGAACACTTAATCACTCAGACGAAAGGGAACTTGCAGAAACGAAGTGCCTCATTCCGTGGAAGGCGTGGCGCTTAAAAAAAAGAGTTATCAGAAAGGATTTAAATATACCGCCCATTTTATCGATGATATAAACACTTTCAGGGATGATAAAGTTAGCGTTTGAGATGAGGAACGCCTCACTACGTTCGTGAATTTATCTGGAAAGTTCAGATCCTCGAGTGATATTTATTAAAACTATTTCACGAATAAAATAAGAATTTAAATATAATTCCCCCAAATTTGACTTACAAAAGTGTAATAATTGTATTTATATTATAAATACTTAACTTTTCAAGCCATCTTGAACGTCCATTGTCAGTAATGCCAATAGAGAAGAGCTAAATAAGGGTTTAGGGCTATTTCATGCACAGAATAAGAATAAAAGATATATATTTGAAATTTGCACACAGAACATTAATAATTACATACAATGTTATGCTGACTTATGAACGGTTACTTATTCAGAAACCGTGAGAATGAAATCTCAACCGTTACAATCGCTACCGTTCGATTTACTAATACCAAATAAGAAAAACAAAACAAATATAAAATTGTACCATTTGAACTACGTGTTTATTAAAATTTACGGTATTTAGAAAGATATTGTTACATAATTTACAAAATTATTTCAGACTGTTTGACTGAATTTGCAAAATCAATTGTTCGAGTGAATACACATTACGTTAATTAAATATACAATTATTAACAATACAGTTATCAAATTTGAATGGACTGCAATTTCATTGGATACAAAGGACATTTGGGAATTAGTAGATGAAGATACGGAAGCGGAATTCCGCAATTTATTTAGTATTACCGAATGATGTTCTTGTTTAATCTATAGGATGCTCAGGAATTATAGTTATTTCATTTTATTGGTCGATTTTATGTGATGTCACAGGTGAAATAGTCATGGAATTCCCATGACGGCTTTGAATATCGATATCTCCTGTTGTAATAGTTTACAGCAACCAGAATTTACATTTTAGACATGTATTTTGCATTTCTTTATTAAATGCAATGTATATGAATATAACTTGCACCACAACTTATCGTAACTCTTCCTTGTCATGTTAAACAGATAGTACATCCTCTCCTCGTTTATTTACACAGTTCGGCGACACTCGTGTGTTCACGTCAGCGCTCGGTTCTCAACGATAATTCCTCGGCCGTCGGCAAACAAAATTAACAGCTAATACTTACTCCATTTCACTAAGAATTACCTAGTGCACTCTTCAACATGTAACAAATAACACACAAACGCTAACTTTAACTGTAGTCGTCTTTTTTTTTTAATTATCCCTTCAACTGAACATGACAAAGAATAACAAAGTTGAGAGTGGAAAGAAACACACGGAAGAACTAAGCAAATGAAGCCATCAAACCTCCACAGCTACTACTGTTGGTACTGTATCTTGTGCCACCCACGAATAACGGTTTGTCTTTAACTTTTGACTGAGGGATTTCCGGACCGGGTTTCCTTGCCTCAAATTGAACTTTTGTCGATCTCCAACCCTGAAAGTTTGTACCATCATCAGAAAACATTTTCCATTTTCCATTGAAAAATGCTGGTCACGGCCGGAATTCAAACCACGGGTCTTCAAGTTTGATTCTTCATTTACAGCTTATGTCCTACACATGGATAGTGTAAAAAACAATTTCTATATATAAATTTACCTGTATGTAGTTGGTGGTTACACTAGATTTGTTGTTGATTTGTTTCATTTACAGACGCTATTTAACATCTCTGGTCATCAGCGTCCCATTCAATTCCGGGCGGGAAATGGCCAACAAATTTTGCTCAGAGGCCTCGGCTTGAGGTTTTTTTTTCGTGCCGTAAATGTACCACACGGTACCCATGGCTTTACTTCCCTTCCGAAGAAAGCCATGCTTAGGTTACACTAGACGCCTGGGTTATATAAGTAATCGCTTCTTAATGAATAAATCTGTCATCAGAGAGACCTCCCCAAGGTCTCCGGAATGTATAGAACTAGATGAGATAGTTTGTGGTTCCATGCATAGAGGAGGACACGGTTGCTCAGTTGGTTAGAGCATCAGCTCGGGAGGCTGATGATCTGGGGAATCGAATGACGACCATGACCAGAATGTTTTTATTCATTTATGCCCTACACATGGCTAGTGTAATAGAACGATTTCTATTTATTCTGCAGGATCGCGAGATCAATCCCGGCCAGGATCGGTGGATTTTTGGGCGTAAAACTTCTAAGTATGATTTATGGTATGTAAAAGATCCTCGACCCTGAAAAAAGAGATCTTTGAAAAAAATTTATCGGCCGTTTCATGCTCTGAATTGGAAGGGACGCTGATGACCTGATATATTAAAGAGCGTCCATAAATAAACCAAATAAATACCTTATTGAAAGATTAAAATAATAAAAATAATGATGTGAATATACTCAAAGGATGGATAAATTACAAGAGCATGATAAATTCTCTCGATGCATAACAAGTCTGAGTCCCAAACGCACAGCTATAGTAGTAGAAGTAATGTAAATGTGTTTTATTAAACAAGAAGCAATTAATTAGCTTCGCTAGTAAATTTTAAATAATGATTTTAACAATATTCCATCTAAAAGTATACTGTATATTCATACTAATGTTACATTTAGCTTAACATTATTCATAACTACAGAATTCCTAAACTTAAAAAACGGGAAAGAAGTGTTGTTTGTCTCCACCTTGACCAAAAGTCTTCGAAAAATGATTTTTCACCAAAAATAACAGAGACCTTCACTGAGAAGCTTGACTTTGAAATCTATGTGATCTTATTTTATCCTTATAAGCGTATGATTTACAGAAAGTAAAAAACACTAATTCGGTGCAACCGTCATGTATGCCTTGTGCCGGAGTCTTCATGGTTTTGTCGTTTATTTCTCGCATCTGTCGGCAGTCGGAGCGGTAACTCCCGGCGAAGCGGATGTAACATCCTCGCAACTGATTCAAGTTCTCGCAATTATAACTATACTTACAATGAAAATAAATATGTACGTTATGACAGGAAATGTTGGAAATGTTGTACGTCCGCACATTTCTGACACCATTTAGAAAATTGTTATTCATACTCATCAGTTCATATTCTGAAATGAGTCAATTTATCACAAGAGCTTACATGGTAGAGTAATTGGTATCCTTTACAAATGAAGAAGCATGGAGTCATGTTTAGATGCAAGATAATAGATATTGGAGAACAGAAAACCCCGCTTTGATATACGAAATTACCTTTCATGACAAAACAATCAGTGCACGGTGCGCAGGATTACAGAATAGTATTCCCTAATTTTTTTATATTACCATAAATGCGAAAAGATATTTTTATTGGGAAAGTTGAATAATAAGTATGCATTAGAAGAAGAGAAAGAAAATATCAGGCGAGAAACTGGCTCAAATTCGGAAGACGAACTGATACAGTCTTATAAAGAATGCCAGAAACGTGTGTATGTAGAACAACAACATTTACAACACTCCCTGTCATAAAGTACTTGCTTATATTGTAATCGTAGTTTAATTGAGACAACTTGAATATTTTGCGTGGATGTTACATCCGCTTCGAGGGATTTATTGCTCTGACTGCCAATCCTACAGTTGTTGTGAACGGGCGACAAAACCTGAAATGCCCTGTCTTCATCCGTCATTGATAATGCTAAACCACAGCCAAAGACTTTTAGATTACAGATACACACTGCAAACAAAACTGTGTTATTGTTTTTGTTTTTTGATGATGTTGTTAAAGCCACAGGTGGCCGAGGTCGTTAAGACGCGGACTCTGAGCGGGAGGTCTGGGGTTCGAATCCCGCCAGTCCTCATAAATGGAAAATGCCGGGGAGGTACCCTAAACTTGCGCTTGGAACGTTTCCTTCCTTAAAAACTTCTTTCCCAATACATCATTTCATCTCATGCATCACCTGTGTCCACCGCCTATGGTGCCTCAGTAGTAAAAACGAACGTTAAACACCATTCAAAAAATAATAAATAAATAAATAATGTGTCGATATTTGATAGAAATGCGCCTATAGATGCCACATCCAATGCGTTTGAAGGAATAGTTTAATGATGAATGGTGCAATTTTCCTCAGATATGCAAATATATGCTGAATTTGTCGACCTCGTTTTTTAAGCCTATTTAGCACATTTGATGAAGTTAGGCATCAAGGTTTCATTTTCATTACTGAATTAACATCTCAGGTCATCAGCCTCCCATTCGATTTACGGTGAAACGGTCGATAAAGTTTGCCCTTAGGCCTCTTCTTTCAGGTTGAGGTTCTTTTACTTGCCGTATATCTACACCACTTTACTTCCCTTCTGAAAGAAGCCATACTTAGGATTTTTACGCCCGAAAAAAATCCATCGACCCTTACCAGAGTTGAACCCACGATCTTGCATTTACTAGGCGGTGTGGGTTACTAATAGACCACTAGGACCGACAGCTTACCGATCCGAACACTACTGTAGGCTAATGGGGAAGAAAGGCCATTGATATTCCTTTAGAGTTCGATAATGCAAGAGGAGCATTTGGGCAGTTAAAGTGGGAAAGAAATGAAAAAAGTTTGTCGGACAAAGTGATTACCATACCCGAAAGATTAATGGCTACAACGGACCCTCACACACTTATCATTCAGTTCCCGATCTTCATGTTGGCATGAACCGTAAATCACCACACCTGTCGCCGCGTTTCGAAGTTCGTGATACTGCCTTCCTTGCTGCAAATCCGCTAAACTGTGAAAAAC
This sequence comes from Metallyticus violacea, assembly GCA_030762175.1. NCBI lineage: Eukaryota > Metazoa > Arthropoda > Insecta > Mantodea > Metallyticidae > Metallyticus > Metallyticus violacea. The sequence goes on along the minus strand of CM060845.1, from coordinate 40,478,841 downwards.
GGCGCCGCTTTCTTTTGATGATGGCAGCAGGCATTCTTATGTTACGACTCACGCTACCCGGGCTGTTCTCTTTGGTCGCTGGTGTTTATAACTGTAGTTATGCCAACGCCTGCAGTTGGCATTGACCGTCAGCACAGACTGCTATTTAAATAATCGTTTCAGTTTTTTTATATTAACACTAACTAACATTCCACAGTACTTGGCTGCAGCTCTCCCAACACATAATCAACTTCAAAGCATATAAATAAAGCAGTTAGCTCTTGCACAGCAGAAGAAAGAGAGGAAAAACAGTTTTTTTAGGCAAAGATTCAAGATCTCATATATTTTCATATGCTCTTACATCATTTAAGAAAACTTAAGCAAATTTGCTGTAGAGATCCACGTCTTGCTATGTTTTCGTGTTCACCCCCTTTTACAAGAGTAAGGATTAACCCATAAAGAGCTTAGCGATAATTTGTGTGCCTGCAATTAATTGTAAACAAAGATATGTAACACAATGCTAAATCTCTAGATGCAAATGGTTTTAAAGCGAGCGGTATGGTTCAGGGTAACGCTTGGGAACCATCACTCGGGATATCCTGTATTAAAATCCGTTGGCGTCGTGCATTCTAACTTTGGTTTTTTCCGTGGTTTTCCTTGGTCGCTTAGGCGAATGCTGGTATGCATCTTTCCTTTCCATGCATTTTCCTCTCTTCAATTTCAAAGCATTCCATTCCATTGGCTCTTTTACAATAAAGAGTTAGAGCAAGGTGGGCTAGTGCGGTGTGACGGTAGCTTGTGCCTTGGTAAAGCTTCTACCCCGGCTTCCGGAAGCGGCCCTCCGGTTTCGGGGTGTACTGTCTCAAAACAACGTTAGGAACCCCATCTATGTACTTCCTTCCTAGTTGCCTCCACTTGGTTCATAGGTACAAACGGCCAGCCCTTGAGCAAGTACCAAAAACCCTCTTCCGATCCCAATATTCCAAACCAATGCATACATTGAATGAAGTATGTATAAACCAAAATTTTATCAACCTAAATAACATATGCAATGACCATTCTCAAAGGAGGTTCAATGAAAAAATCAAATGGGCATTTTCTTGGAGTAACCCTTTTGATTTAATGTTTGAAAAAAGATTTTAACAGTGAAGAAATAAACGTGATCAAAAGTAGTTCTATTAGATTTAAAATTTTGTATGCACTTTTTGACACTCTTTATCTGGAAATCTTCATAGACTTTAATATCGTGGTTTCTTATACCTGCCAGAAAAAGACACACTAAAAAAAATTTCCAAGCAATGAATAAAAGGAATTTAATGTGTACTGTGTGAATCGTCACAAGCACTTCCGATACTCCTAAGAACGGTTCAATCTTACAAAGATATCATATCAAATTTTAATTTTTTCTTTCAAATAATTATTTGGCCTTTTCTGCTTAATTTGATATGTCGTTTATTGAAACTTTCCATTGTAAGTGCTTCTAATACGTAATGTCTTTTATGTGTCAAACTACATTTTTAATACTCTGCACTATTGCATAAAAACAAAATCATCTGCGAAACCCTTTGATTGATATATTTTGCAGGTAAATTACTGATCAAATGTAAAGAACAACAATGGCCACTTGTGTGTTTAATTTTTGAAGCAGTTGGAAAGTTTTGTGTTTATTTTGAGTTTTACAAGCTATACAGCCAGGTTTTCTTTCCTAGATACATCTAACATCGTGCCTAAGTTCACCAGAGTTTATAAAAAAATTGAAAACAAGGAAATGAGTATAAGAAAACCTACACAGTAAAGCATAGTAGTAGTGATAATGAAAATAACATGTCTATTTCTGAAGAGAATAATTCAGTAAATGACAAACAAATTACTTACGCTCCCCCAAGTGCTTCCAAGAAAAAGATATCTGCGCACAAAACAGAAACAGAAAACAATAAAAATAATATTTCTCACTTGAAAATGGGATTTTATTTTTATGGTATACTAGCGTAATTTGCCTACAATGTACGCTGATTACTTGAGATGTTAAAGATCGTCCAAAATCAACCAATCCCTACAATGCCAGTGCTTATTACCTCTTAAAAAGAAGGAAAACTTGGGATTTCTTAGCGTTGGGGACTTTTCCTACAAAAAAAAAAAACTGTTGAACATTCCAGAGTTTAAATTTCAACAATAAACCTAACCATTCTTCAGTAAATCCGTCGCTATCTGATATATCCATATATCCATTTTTAATAAATCTATCCATTTACCCACTGAAAGAATTAAATCGGATAAATATGCTGTACATCTAAATTATCTGCATGGTTCTAAAGAACAATTCTGCAATTTTACTGAACAGTAGAATCAGAGATATAGAGATATTTTATGTATTAAAATGAATGAAAGTTTGGGAAGGGTGGTTTACCCATTTTTTAAGGTTGTTTGTATTATTTACTTGGTTCTAAAGACATTCATAAAATTTCATTAGGGCTTATGCATGCTTATTGGTTTTTGTCTAAACATTTTATTATTATATACCTCCATTAAGTGTGAAATACAACGTTTTTTGCTTCACTCTCTCATAAGTTTCTAACTTGGAAATAAAACAATGGGTCATAGGTTGTTTAATTATTTTGGAAAACCAAACAATAATAAGATGCCTGTTTCATCTTTGATGTTTTGACTCAGCGGGCTACACTGCCCTTTAGTACTTCGTATTTGCTTTTGCTTTTGTCGCGACACCTTTCTGTTGACTTCTGATCATTTATAACTAAAATAGTGTTCAGTTCACTTTTGCCAGACAGACGCTTTGGTTACGACACCCTTTTCTTATAACGTCAGGTTGACGGCTGAAGTAGTATTAAGTGCAGTAATTGCGGACAGGTGGCTTTAGTTGCGTAAGCACCTTCTGTGCCATACTGTTTCGTAATTTTGCTGATAGATGGCTTTAGTTACGTAACAGCCTTCTGGTATTATCTGCATGCCTCTTCTTTACTGCAACTAGACTTTCATGGAGGAAGAAATAAACTTGGCGTTTGTTGTCGTGATGAGGAAAACCAAAAATATCCAAGAGCGGTACCGAGGACCGAACCCTGAACTTCCCGAATGTGTGCCTCAGAGTAACAATGAGTTAGCTCGCATTTAATTACTTTAGTACAACAGGGTCTTAACCACGGCATAAGGAGAGAATAGAGCTTATGTCGTAACTTTCGAGTTGTTGGTTCTAAGTCCTCAGAGCGAGTGGCATTTAATTCTCGATGAATCTATTTTGTATCGCTTCTATCGCCGCGGTTAAACGGAAGTTACGAGGGTAGGTCCATAAGTTTCCGGCTTAACCATTTTATAGGTGTGATACAGACAAAAATTATATTTCACTTTTCAATATAGTTACTCTTTATTGCAACACACTTCTCAATTCTCTGAATTAGCATTTCAACTCCCTTCCCCTCAAAAATAGTCAGAAGGCTTGTCTCAAAATGGGCATAAACAGCATCCATCGCTTCTTCCTCACATTTAAATTTTCTTCCACGAAGGCCCTTCTTGAATTCTGAGAAGAGGAAATGGTCACTGGGAGCTAGATCTGGACTGTACGGTGGATGATCGATCTCCTTGAAGTCACACTTCTTCACAGCTTCTTTTGCAACGAGAGCTGTGTGTACAGCGCGTTGTCATAAATAAGGCGCACACCACCACTCAGCTTTCCTCGCCTTTTCTCTTTGATGGAAACACGTAGTCTAATAAAAATAAACAATTAAAACATTTTAACAACAAAACAATTTAATAATATATTACCAAATAAAAGGACAAAATAAGTAAATCGCTATCAATTGCAATTTTATTTAGTATACCCTTCAATAACTTTAAAATTCAGATTTTTTTTATTGTTGCTATCTTTATTAATATTTCAGTAGGCCAGCATAGTACTCCCCATTTACTGTGATGTTCCTCTCCTTGAAGTCAATGAAGAATATTCCTTCACAATCCCAAAAATTGTGGCCCTGATCTTCTTAATTGACTGAGTGACCTTGGCCTTTAGAGGCAGTGCTTCGCCAGGCTTATGCCACTCCATTGATCCGTTTTTGGACAAGGGATCATAGTAGAAGACCATAGTTTCATCTTCTGTAACAATAGTTTGCATAACTTCTCTCTCTTTGCCACGGCAGAGTTCCATAAACCCGAATAGATTAATCGTTACTGCTTTTGGACTGAGGAAAGAAGTCTAAGCACCCATCTTGCACTAACCTTATTCATGTTAAAAGTTCATTATGTTTGAAGGACTGTCGTTTTTTTTAGAAAGATCCAACCATGCTACTATTTCAGTAACTTTGAGCCGCCAGTCTTCCATAATTTCTCCTTCTACAAGAGCGATGTTTTTCAGGAGTGAGTATCCCAAGGGCCGACTTGCACGCTCTTCGTCTCCACCCATTCTAAAAAGTTTGGCCCATTTTTTTACTGTAGAATATGAGGAGGGTGCTTCCCCATATACACCGTCCAAAGGTTGTTTAATTTCATTTGGAGTGATTCCTTTTGTGAAGAACTTAATAACAGCTCGAAATTCAATTTTGAACATGTCACACTCTTCTACACATTTAACTATATCTGAACAAGTGAACACAGCGGAGCGAAAACTACTTGCAATTATTTACTTAACATATAAGGCATGACAGCAAATATGGAATTTTTTAAGGCGATAATCCTTATTGGGGAGGCCGGAAACTTATGAACCTACCCTCGTACATACTCATTAATTGAAACGTTAACCTAATGAAGATTCGCCTTTTCTGTTCAAAATAAACATTAAATTCCAGTCACTAAAATAAAAAATGAATATGTAGAACACTATATTAATTAAAGCGGATAACTTGGATTTATTTTTTTATTCTGATTTTCGGTTTAGCTTGTTCATTTATGATTTCGGAATGACTGTCAAACATATTTGTGCGTTATTATTATTATTATTATTATTATTATTATTATTAATAATAACAATAATTCTAAATTCTCACGAAAGATATGTTTGAAATGTTCTCAGTTTCCAGATTACAAGGAGTTGGTGAGCACAGTATAATTTTATAATTGTTGTAAAAACTGATTTCCGAAAACCGTATATTGTGTTATCTGCGCATTAGAGCAGTTTTACCATATTATACCAAGATGGGGGGGGGGGGTTGGAGGAGAGAAAAAATTATAGTAAATTTTCTCTGTACAAATATCACCTCAAGCTTTTAATTTTTTATATTCATTCCTTGACAGTATTTTATCGCGCAAGAATAGCGTAGCATAATCAAATAATGATGATAGTAGTAATGATAAAAATAATCTATGAGTGTTTATATCAGTAATTAGTATTATTATTATTATTATTATTATTATTATTATTATTATTATTCGGTGGAAAGCTTTTCTTTCAGTATTTCATGGCTCGAGCCACAGAAATGCTACACTCTTCGGCAATTCTCGAAAAGTCAAGCATTGATTCTCTTGGATGTTCTCATTAATTCTGTCCGAATGAGCTTCATCAGTTGACCTCAATAGGCGCCCGAGGCTTGGATCATCAACTACGGACTTGCGACCACATTTAAACTTCATATACGAAACAAAGTGCTCAGTGTGGCTAATAGCCCCGCCATACCAATAATCTCAGAACACTCACAACACAGTTGCAAATAAAGTAGCGTGGAACTAGAATGAAATATAACACAGTGCGGCAAATGGGAGACATATCGCTACCAACAGCTTTTTGCTACGACGCAGAATTTTTAAGTTCGGACCTCGTATATCTCAGAATACTTCTTAAAGGTTGAGAAACATCAAGAGAAAGAAAGCCATGTGCGCAAACACACACCTGCGTTGATTTGGAGTGAAGTAACAGACTCAAAGTTTATCGGCGCTAACTAGCATATTAGACGGAAAAAATTACACAGAAACATAAAATGAAAACTTACTAATTGCAGAAACTTGCTCTGAAGTCTGCGCTAGGTGTACGAAATGTTTCAAGAATGGCCGATGCAGCAGTAGTGACAAATGAAAATGAACTCCAGCTAATTAAGTGTCAAGCTGAAACATAACATTTCTGATGCAATAAATTATCTCCAGAATTAGCAGATAGAACATAAGTTTCCGGTGAATAATATCTAATGAAATTAAATTATATATCATTCCTGTAAATTCGACAATTGAAATACAATTTTCTTGTCTTGGATTTATTAAATTTTACAAGCGAAGGATGTAGGCGAAGCTCCAAACGATCTTCCATTGTCATTACCATAGCCCGTAAGTTACTGGGAAGATATATTTTAGATTCAGATAGAAATGAACATGTTTCCGTACATTTGGAGTTGGTAGGGCCAGCTTTTATTCTGTCTTTTATGCCTATTTTGGCTTATATTGCCTATTTTAAGATTAAACCATTTGTTTGCATCGCTGTAGATTTTTTTCTGCTATTATTTACGCATTTAAAAAAAAAACGCACAATAATTTCAATATATCAACGTAAAAACAGTTACAAAAATTAAATGTCATTTTCACCTCACAAAAATATCTATTGAGAATATTGTTTCTTTTCAAGCAGTCAAAAAGTTTCTCCTCAACCAATTCACTTATGCTCTTTAAATAGAGAGCCTTTATTGGTGAAAGGAAAACACGATTAACCCGGGCATACAAATACCGGGAAATAGAGAGGATGAGGAAAGTCTTCAGTTTTGAATAGTCCTGGCGAATGACCTTGTATCGATCTGCACGAGGCAATTCTAGAAAAGTTGTGGTATGGGCGCAATTTCTCAGTTGCATAAATTTAACAAACAATTGCAAGCGGGAAATGTGCAATAAACAGTCCCTACATTGTGTTCAGTAAGGAAGTAAGAGAGACACTAACCTGATTATCCTATAAACGCATAAACAGAATCTGGCCAGAAACCACGGCATATTTTTGCTCATTCGCCAGGACTATTCAAAACTACTTTGTCTTGATTAACGTTTCCATGATGTCCTGAAAGGTGAATGTTCTGTTGTAGCTGGCATGAGTCCTTCCGAAATTGCTTGTTTTAAATATGTTGCAATCCCTTCAGCGGTAAAAAAAAAAAAAAATCTTGTTTCTTGTAACCAAGAAAGCATTAAGTGCTTTAATTGTGTGATAAAGAAATTATTACGTATCTTCAACACCTATTCCATTAATAATGACTGACATTTCTCTCATTTTGCACTTTTAATAAATAGCTATTTTAATTATATTACTGCCAATTTTCATGCTTTTTTGCCTGCTATTTTAACCAAAATAAATGCCTGATGTTCCGGGCTCTGGTAATCACGTAACCCAACCATTCTCAAATCTTTCAACATTCTCTCATGAAAATGTAAGCACTGTTTTCACTATTCTTTAAAACGGGATGTAACATCCGATAGAAAAACTTTTGGATTCTGCCCGGCGTCGGGTGGAACATTAATCATAGGCCTTGGCAATGTAACAGAAGAGCGTGCGATATCGAGGAGGTGGTGACTAGTCATGGGAACCATGCCACGCACGCGCAAAGTAATACACACGTTAGTGACCTCATTAATTATCCTCTTTTTATTGGAAAATAATTCGTCTAGTCCTCTACCGCAGTATAAATCTGAGAGTGTCAAATTATAATGAGCTTACTCTTCTCGCAGGTAATGAAACAGTTTCCTTTAAAGTAAAAATAAGTTCGAGCTAATATCATTGTTGTTTATACAGAACTTTTATTTCAAAACATCCCAGTCTCTGAACATCTATAATTTTAATTTAGACAACAAAATAAGGTTAATTTAGATAATTTAGATGTTTGAAACGTTTTGTTGATTACATTTAAGTTTACCATCCACACATAACATGAACTTTCCAATGACATCTCTACCTTTTGAATTTAAAGTTTCTTGAGGAGGTTTTAGCCCCTCATTGAGAGACACCAATGTTATAAAGAATTCTACGTACATTTTTAAATGCCTATTTTTCAAAACATTGCATTAAAATGTACCAAAAAATGCGATTTTTATCCAAATTTCTTATAATCATAAAAAAAGAACAAAAATTCTTAAATTTTCAGAACACTTATATTGTTCAAAACATTGTTAATTAAGAAACATTAGCATTAAAAGTTCATGCTTTTTTTTCTGAGACAATCAGATACGGTCAAAATTATAAATTCTCTGTTGTGTGCTTTACTATGCACATTAGTATATAAAAGTAAATAAAATATTTTTAAAAGTACTGTTAGAAACATCAAATAAAATTTTGATCATGTGTATTGTATTGGCCTTTGATGATACTTTGAGGAAATTTGATGGAAAATTGCAAGATGCAGAAGTTTCACCCGTGGGTGCGGAGGAATCTAAAGTGTGGACAGAAGGTCAGCGGTAGACCTCTTACAAGAAAAACCCGCGAACAAACAAAACCTTTTTTTTTTTTTTCTAAATTCAACGTTGAAGTCTATTTTTCTGTAAAACGCCGTAGTTGCTCACCAGAGGCTTCAAAAAAACAAATTTGAACCAAAATTCAGTTATAGACAATTTGCTTACCTCTAAATTCAACGTCGATATTCGTTTTTCTTTAAAAAGCCGCAATTGTTCACTAGATTTGGTCGCCGTTAGCTCGTCTTCTATTACTGCGATCGAGATTATGCATAAGTCTATATCGCATGCTTCAAAATGGCACTTGTATTCAGAGACTACTGGTCACCTGCGGTGTTACAGGAAAATGAATATCATCATTGAATTCAACGATAAGTAAATGGCTTATAACGGAATTTTGCTGCGATTTATTTTTTGTTCGAACTCGAAGATTTTCCTTGTAAGAGGTATATGCTTGTAGAAATTTGTGCCATAAATTAATCTACACTTTACATTTCTTCGGTACCCACATTGAAATTTCTTAATCTTGCAATTTTCCATCAATTTTCTTCAATTCATCATAGGTTGCTCTACTAGTAAAATAGACGTTGTCAAAATTCCATTTCGATATCTCTAATAGTATATTTAAATATATTTTATTTACTTTCACATACTAATTTACTTAATATAGCACACGATTCTGAATTTATAATTTTTAACAAATAAAAATATTAACATATTAAGTTAATGCTAAAAAAACAAACTGCAATATAGGTTTTTGTACTGTCCTGAATGTCTAAGACAAATCTGACACAATCATGTTTTCAAAATCACATGCATTTTTTTAATAAATGTTTTGATTAGATGATGAAATTTGAAGAAAACTGAACAAAAACTGCATTTTATGCAAACTTTACAATTACAAAACTGTAAGAAAAACTAAATTAGTAAAATAGAAATTTGAAAATGTAATTAGAATACTTTTACAACAATAGTAATTCTCAACGGGCGTTAAAATGCTTTCGAGCAAAATTCAATATATTCACTATGAAAGGTTTAAAATATATCTACTTTAAGCTTTAAAACAAAAATTGTAATTTTTGAAACTAAAATTTCCTGAGGGTATCTTAAATGGAAAAGCAAAAGTAACTACTGCAGTAATCTCACCAATAAAGATGAGTCATATATCTAATACTCAGCTCAGTCGTTACAAAAATTAGTGTTGGCAGTGTGTTTCGCATTCTAATGACAGCATTGTAAAGAGCGGCGCCTGACAATCTGACTGTCGTAAGTTAACGTGACTTTTTAAGAAATGATAGGTCATATCATTTTGTTGTAGCATTATTATTATTATTATTATTATTATTATTATTATTATTATTATTATTATTATTATTATTATAGCATTTTTCCACAACAAATTCAAATCATTTAGGCAAATTGATTATAATTATTCCCCCATTAATCTCTTCAAAAAATTACTCGCACATTTATTTTTCTATTACAAAATAATTATCCTAAATATTTTAATTGAGAAAACTACCGAAATTAAGAGTCCTGCATGCAATAAAATGAGATAAAGTAACTACCCTAGAGCTAGCTGCAAAGTGTGCGCTGTAAAATACAAGGTTAATACGAGCTCTACTGACAAACTTTCAGAGATTGTTCAGGGAGTTGATTGAGTGTTTTGTTATAAAGGAATCCTTAGTCTCCGGTACCTTATTACAGGGTAATTTTGTGACATGTATTATGTACCCTAGGTCATTATACCTGAATACTGACAGATTACAAAGATAATTAATCAGAGTGTGATTGTTCAGATGCTTTTATTGCATGTTTCAAAGTAGAATTTGTCTTCAGAGACCACTATTGGTTAAATGCGTAATAGTACTAGTACTACTACTACTACTACTACTACTACTACTACTACTACTACTACTACTACTACTACTAGTAGTAGTAGTAGTAGTAGTAGTAGAAGTACAGTATTAGTAGTAGTGGTGGTGGTAGTAGTAGCAGTAGCAGCAGCAGTAGCAGTAGCAGCAGCAGCAGTAGTAGTAGTATTAATAGTAGTAGTAGAGTAGTAAATTTTTTATCAAAAAAAAAAAAATAATTGAAGATCGAGAAAAAAATTCTCCTTTTGAATGTGGATTTGATCCTTTTAGGTCTTCCCGTTTACCATTTTCTTTACAATTTTTCTTAATTGCCGTCATAGGAGCAGCAGTGGCAATAGTAGTGTATTTATTTTAAAAATGATTTTTCAAAAATCTAACTCATCCATTTCCCATAAGTGCTTTCCCAATGCACTAGGAAATACATGAAGCTGCACAAACAAATATTTAACTTTTAAAGGATAATATATATAATTAAACAAATAAATAAATGTAAAAGAAATAATATATAATAGAAAACGTGTAAACTCCTAAATAATCAGAAAAGAAAACGACGCAATGGTAAATAAATGATACTCCCTTCCACACACACACACACACACACACACACACACACACACACACATACATATATATATATATATATATATATATATATATATATATATACAAAAATATTGTGACTCATGTTTCCCTACTCCCTTTCTCGCTTGTCTGCCTCTTCCGATCTAAGTCGTTTCATTTTGTTTAAAAATTACTTACTCCCTCCTTCTCCTTTCTATCTCCCAGTAAAGTCCAGAATTGCCACTCCCCTGGGGTAGGTATCTCTTTCTCCATTCTTCTGTTCCCTTGCAGGAAGCCAGTATATGTTCCCACGATTCTTTCTTCAAACATATAGGGCAGTTTCTCATACTCTTAACTGTATCTAACAGGGATTATAAAGGGCATATAACTGAATTTTGGTACTTTGTTCGCAAACTAAGGGTTTTCCTTGTTAGAGATCAAATTCGCTGCAATATGTAACTCTATGGTAGGAAAAGGAATTCTACCGTTTTGAAATTGTGAATGACATTAATCTGACCACAATGCTACACGTTTTGCACATTTTTATTTTTAAAGTTGAAATAAAAAGAAAGAAATTTCCATTGCTCGTAGACAGCCTAGATTCTCTATTTCACATGGGAAGAAATCGAAATATATGAAAAGAAAAATATATCCAAGTGAATAATTTCACAAATGCTACTACCTGTCAGAGAATGCATTCGTTTTATGCATAAAGAAAGAGATGCCCGCTATTGAAAAACTATCTACAGCTGTGAATTTGTAAGGAGCCGCATTAACAAATAGGAGTTCAAGTAGAAACACTAGGCTTCATAAAGATAGTCCTGAATAGCAATCTGAGCAGTAATTCATCAGAGTGGAAGTCGATCCTGATGGTCTAGTAATAACCACACTTGTCTCATAGATCCAAGATTGCCGGTTCAATCCGGCCAGTGGCGATTATATTTTCGGCTTCTTTCGGAAGGGATTAAAGACGTGGGTACCGTGTCGTAGATTTATGACACATATAAGAACCTCAAGCCTGAAAGAAGAGGGCTCAGAGCAAAATTTATAGTCCGTTTCAGCTCTGAATTGAATAAAACGCTAATGACTTGAGATGTTAAAGAGCGTCTGTAAGTAAAACAAATAAATAAAAATCAGAGGGGAAGTTTTATTATGACTCGGGCCACATTGACAATATAATACTTCATCTTAAGTTGAATGGTGGGTAAGAAATCTTCAAATGTGTATTGGGGAATGTAAACACATTGTCAGAAGCTCTCAATGCTATCGAGATTCCTCTTATTTCTTTGTCTGAGCGCTAGTTAGTAAATCACGCGTTGGGCTGGGTTGTTAATCATTTTTTTGTGTGTGTGTTGCCTATTATGAGGCCAATGGACTTAATTTGACGTACTACTTAGCGTGCTAATGTTTCGAGTGAAATAATATTGTCTATGATTAAAATATTGCCAGTTTTCTGCAGGGAACCATATGTGTTCTCTATGCATCTTCCAGTAGGCTTATAAATGATTTCCTTCTCAATACCTCTTCCTTATCGAAATGTACCCTAATTTCATTCTTAGTTTTGTTAAAATTTTGGGTGTAAACTTGTGACAAAAATTTTCATCTAGGTATGTACTTGGAGTTGATTTTTTTGTTTTGTCAATGCAATCACACTATATTTCACTAATTCAAAAGCTTTGCAGAGATTGGAAATTCTGCGTAGAATTTTACATTGCAGTTCCTTTGCTTTTCTTGTGAAAAATCTGTATGTACTCTTTTCAGAAAAGCTTGTTTATATGTACAGTTGAGCTTACTGACAGTATTCATTTATAATTCTGAGGTTCTTAAAGCGTTTTATTCAAGGATTTACTGTGCACATTGGGGTGAAGACATTCAGAAAACTCCGATAAATTGTGATTCTGGACGGAGGCTCTACTACTGTATAAGATCATTGATTAATACAAGGAAACTGTTCTAATGAGAACATAGTTGGAAAAAGGGTCACGGCAGGGTTTCGAACCACGAACCTTCGGTTTTATGTGCCGGCGCGTTTAGTACAAAACCACGTACCTCTCTTATCTGTTTCCATGTTCCTCAGAGACCTCCCTAAGGTTTCTCTACTATAAGAGACGTATTCCTTACAGGCGACTCGAAATGCATACTTTTGACTCAGGCTTCTAATTTAACCACCATCTACAGGGGTTAATATATGTAATGAATAATTCTTACAAGGATATTCGCACTTACAATTAATGACCAAAAAATTGTTAAAAAGAGCTAAGATCCTCTGAACATCTACAATTTCAAAATGTACTTTGAATAATAACATAAACTTCATATTTTCTTCTAAGATCACTTAGGAGTTTTCCCAATTCTCGTAAATTATTGCACCTATTTTGCAGCTCCTACTGCTGTTTAATGAAACCTCCGTTGTGATAAATGTGAAAATTAATAACGCATAAAAATTCCACTACATACTTTCTAATGGACAGAAAAGGAGGGCGGAATTAGAAAAACTGCAGAAAATAAGTTTGAACCAAGTATGTTGACGCGAGCAAGGTTCTAACGAGTGCCGTCCTCATTTTATGTTGGTTTTAGACCGGTGTGGTGCCCTTGAAGAAGAAGAATAAGGAGGAGGAAGAGGAAGAAGAAGAAGAAGAAGAAGAAGAAGAAGAAGAAGAAGAAGAAGAAGAAGAAGATGATGATGATCTCTGAAACTCATAGGATTGTAATCAAATCGTTCCTGGTTCTCATTTGGAACACTCTTATAGGTACAAAGAAAAATCGAAATATGTTAATATAAAACTCGCCTAAAAAGCAATAAGATTCCTGTTTTCTTAACTTCTACAAAAAACATAGCTAAAAAAAAAACTAAAACAGATGTTCACGCCTCAAATAGAATGTGCACTAAAGCCAGCGTTTATATGGCGAATAGTGACCTACTTCACAGCACAGTTTCATCAAAGACGATGAAGGGCTTCCTTGTGTAAAATTATGGCGTCTTCGTAAGGATGCTTCTCTTCTGGAAAATGCATGTTTTCGTCAAGAATCAACACTGTAATCGTGTTTTATTTATAGCCAAGAGCACTTATTTGTGTTATATTTTTAGCTGCTTCCTCTTCAGGATTCCGGCCACTATCAGAGGAATGCCACTACAGCATTACGGGTATACAGCCTGGAAAGCAGTTTTAGTGTTCCTAAGGAGGCTACTAAGACTTGTAAACTTCTAAAATTATTAGCAGATTAAGATATTGAAACTGATAAAAAATGGTTAGATAAATTAAACTGTACTGAACCTTTCGGAGTTCTTTTTAGTATTTTATTGAGTTAGTAAATAAACATTGTCTATTGCGTCTCCAAGCAACAGAACGATAAACGCGGCTGGATACGATTATGTTAAACATCATCTTCAATATATTTATCTTCTCCGCATTTTATGCCGAAGATCTGTCATTCATTTCTATGGACTAGATAAACCAGATTAGGTACTTGTACATTGATAGGGTTCATAAAGTTTTAAGTACTGCAGTTTATAACAGTTTTGTGTAAGATTTTTACGTAAAAATATTTACATTTTGAAGAGTAGCGGTGATTCACAACGTATACAGTATTGTTGTAAAAATATTTAAACTCAGTGATCTTTTCATATACGAGTTTTTTTATTTGTTTATTTATGGCCGCTCTTTAACATCTCAGGTCATCAGCGTCCCATTCAATTCAGGGCGTGAAACGACCGACAAATTTTGCTCAGAGACCTCTTCTTTTAGGCTTGAGGTTCTTTTTCGTGCCGTAAATGTACGACCGGGACCCACGGCTTTACTTCCCTTCCGAAGGAAGCCATACTTAGGATTTTTATGCCCGAAAAAATCCATCGATCCTGGCCGGGTCTGAACCCGCAACCTTGGGTTTAGAAGGCAAGATATACGAAGTGGTTCAGTAAGTATACTAATATACAGCAACAGCTACATCTGTATTTGTGTTCAAAAGTTTACTTTCTATTTATCGATATGAGTTGCCTGCAAGTCGCGCAACGTGCTAATAACGGTAAGAGGTCGGTACCCGTCAGAATGGCGTTTTTGACGCAAGAAAAATAAATTGCCAGAGGAAAGGAGAAAAGGGATGGACAATAACGAGCTTCTGGGTGATTTTCATAATCATGACGCTATTTGTACAACATATAGAACAATGTGATAAGGCAGAACGTGAAGAATTTGCATGGGCTAGAACTGAGGTTACGAATTTAAAAGGGTTAAGATATGATAAAGGTGTAGAAAAATATTCATTATGGATTTTCATTGTTTATTATACTGTAGGCAAACAAAGGAGAGAACAGATTTGGTAACAAAAATGGAAGAATCTAGATAGGGAAATGTTAATTAGAAAGGTTTTTACTGTAAAATGAAAGAAGAATATAAAAATGATAGGGAACTATTTGGACAAAGTTGGAGAGAAATGGATAATAATGATTAAGAGGAAGATAGATAGAAACGTAACGTTAGAAGTACAACAGGTCAGATAAGTATAGACAAGGATAGGATAAGCAGCAATACACTAATAACCTGGAGTTGTGTGCTTTGGGATTAGAATGTAAACAAGCAACTCTAGAAAGAAAATATTTAGAGGAGATAAGCAAAATTAGTGTTACTTTTGTGTATTTTTAAATCTCATTTTGTAATGGATTGATAAAGTATGTATCTATTTGAATGCAATGTATAATGTAGTCTATTAGGATATTTTCAATTTCAATGTATCAATATTCTATGGTTACCAGTCGTTCTAAGATTAATTCATTGTTATACACAAACATTTCAAATGACAATAAAAAAAGGTAAGATTAGAATTCGTGGTGTGATTATTGTACCTTTTTTTTTTTTTTTTTTTTTCCTAGAATGGAAAATAGCAAAGGAAATCCATTAGAGTATTTTCCCTTACAATTTAATGCACACAATGAAACCGTTCTACTTTGACTAAATGAGTTCAAGTGTGCTAGAACAAGCTCGAATAAGCACCACGTCCTGGAGCTCCAAAATCAGCTGTGAGGTCACAAATCATCGATAAAGTCCACGATATTTGTTTTGACTACAGATGAGTGAAATTTTGCGAGATATCAGAGGCTACGGTCATCTTGGCTAGGCAGGTTCATTTTCATTTTGCATAATGATTTACACATGAAAAAAATTTGCGTAAGGTAGGTACCGCGTCTGCTCACTGCGAAACGAAACAATTTAATACGGTTAGAAAACTGATAAAGATAATTTTAGAGTTCCACTTGTTCTTCAATAATATTTCTCGAGTGCGGGGGAGGGAGGAGGAAAATGATTCAAAGAGAAGGAGAGTGAAAAATAAAAAGAAGAAGCGAGAGACTAACTGTTGTGATTTCTAGAGTTGAGATAACAATTTAATTTATGTTTAAATTGCTTTATTGTCTCTGACTGCAAAAGGATGGAAGTTCCAGATTTTGGAAAGTGACACGCTGAATGAGTTGAGTAGAAATGGGGATAAGACAGCAAAGCCGTATTCCGGGTTCGAGGTAGGAACAGATATACGAAACAAGAGGCGATATACTGAGAGGTGCAGGTGAACAGGAACTTAAGGGAAGGGGAAGATTCTATGTTCTTTTAGAGGTAGCCATGACAGTTGATTCCGTAGAGGTGTCACATTAAACAAATTTGCGAATGTTAAATACGAAACGAATACAGGCATTATGAATTTGTCAATCTGTCCAGTATTCAGTTTAGGGTACAAGATATCACAATAATCAAAATTAAGCAAAACAAGCACTTGATTGAGATTCTTTTTGAGATTGAGAATCTTTTTGTACATGCTTTAATGTGTGAATCAAAGAAAAGCTTTTATTGCATGTGTGAGTAACCTGACTGTGTCATTCTAGATCGGAGTCTATATAAACACCTAAATTGCTGTCTGTGTGTAATGCGTTCCAGTACTTTAGATAATGCAGGGAGGTTGCTGATAGGCTTGAAATCTTGTGAAGATGTGGGTGCATTGTTCTCCGGTATAGGGCGGATAAAGGTTAACTTCCATAGTGCGGGAGATGTATTAGTCATTAGTGAAGCCTTAAATTCACTTAAAAGCTATGTATCCACCAATATCACGCAAGGAGAATTTATCCATTACCCTGCTTAATTATCGTTGAGAAATTCAATGGACATATTTTCACGGCTGTTATCTTTTAGGTCGTCTAAAGCTGACTTATGAATGCATTGTAAACTTGAGACTCGGTTATCTAAGAATTTATATTAAAAAAAATTGTCTCCATAGCACGTATGCACATGTGGATTATAATTACATACTCATTGTGGAATTTAATAATAAAGTTTGGTATTTTCCGTTTAACATTCATACCAAAAGTTACATAAGAACTAGTCGCATGTTGTTTCTTTCACTGTTCAAACGACACTGACTAAATGGCGCGAAATTCAAAGTCAACGTACCAATTCGATAAACTCCGCCCGTTACGACTTGTGTAACCTGGCTGATCTTGAGCGATGGCTTATTGGCCGATGCAGTCGCCAGATATTGCGCCAGTCATCAAATAGTTGGGTTATCCGAATTATGTTTGTACCATAACAATGGATTAAATGCTGCAATTATTCGCGTCCTAAAGTCAATGTGAGTTCGGTATCATTGAAGTGAAAAATATGAAAAAAGAATGAAAGAAAAAAATAGCTATCGCATTTACTGTTTATATTTCTGTGATATGGAATATCTACCTTTTTAGCTCTCTCCTCGCTGTGGAATAGTTGTGCAAATAAGCAGAATGCTGATTTATATATCTCCGGAAGATTTCCATTTTATGATATTTTTACTGTATTACTTTTTCATTAAATGGAGGAAATTCTTGAAGAAAAATGAATTTGTTAAGCTAATTAACAAACACATAAATATTTCTATTTAAATTTCTATAGGTGACAAAAAAACTTGGGTACTCTTTTTTTTTTTTTTTTTTTTTTTTTGACTTTGCCTTCAATGATTAATGAATTATGTAATGTATATAAGAAATTTAAAAGCATATCGTAAGCAAAGAAATTGCTTATCATTGGAAAATTTCAGTAATGTCTAAAATAATATTGTTTAATGTATACGTTTAATGATTTAAATATAGCTGTTCCTTGCATATTATTATTATTATTATTATTATTATTATTATTATTACCAAATAATCGGTCAACACAATTTCCATAGCGACTCATTAAATGGCTACACTTGGATGCTGGTGACTAGTTCCGTCAACAGAGGGCATGTTGGTTAATGCGTATTTTTACCTTGTCTTCTGCGACACCTGTATGTTTTCTGAACTACTTGCGTCAACGAAGGCGTTTATATATTTCGCAAGATAGCGTAGCAGTCTTCAAAACTCTCTTGCACAACAATTTAACATGTGTGGATTTTCAAATCTCAACTAATACCTTAATAGCTCTTTCAAATTGTTGTGTTTAATTTGCATTTCTCTATCTGTCTATTTTCATAACGCAAGTATAATTTTATGCTGCTATATAGATAGCTCCATCTATTGCCTCGTAGGCCCAAGGTGGAGGGCTCAAACTCGGCCAGGATCGATGGATTTTTTTAGGGTGTAATAATCCGAAATTTGACTTTATTCAGGATTGAAATAAGAACTTGGTCCCATATTGTAGATTTACGGCACGTAGAAGAACGTAAGCCTGAAAGAAAATGCGTTTGAGCAAAATTTATCGACTGTTTCACCCCCTGAATTGATTGGGACGCTAATGGCCAGAGCTGTTAAAGAGCGTCCTTAAATAAACTTAATGAATTAAAATAAATATCTCCATCTACAGTTTTCTGTGTATTTTCCTCGTTCCTTTGGTTACTGAATAAGTATTATGCTTATTTAATTTATATTCATAAGTTCTACGTTAAACTTTACTTTATTCATTTCGTAAACATACATTACAAATTTTCTTAATTGAACCATATTAAAATCCAAACTTGATGTTAAAACATTTCTACGAGCATAAAGCACAATATTATATGATGAAACGCTTCTAATGCGACTATATTGAAGAGTTGCTGATTTACGAAGTACTATAAAGTTAATGGCAATATTCTCTTTCTATTATTTATTTTGCAATACTATTAAGACACTACTGATACTAATAATCTAATGTTTTTTTTTTCCATTTTTCTTCTATTTGAAAAGAAAAAAAAATCATTTTCATCACTAGAAAAAGAATACAAAGATCATTAATATAATTATTGTACTCTGTTTTGCCAAACCGAAACAGAAAGAGGCTGCAAAGGAAAACGATTTGCTTAATGCGAATGGCAAATGTATCAACGCCTATATTTAGGCTAATATGAGCTTTAAGTATTAAAATGATATTCCTTTATAATACTCCGCTGCAAAACAGCAAAGTAATGCGAAATTTTTTAGTAATTTTTCTGAAAAGAATCATGACTCTTGTTTGAAGAGTGTGTTCACACAAGAAGGCTACTTGTAAGAAAAAACACATACAAGTGGTCTTCTACTTAAATTTAGTATCTTTTTTTTTCTTTCATGTTTGCACATCTTAGAAAAAATTAAAACTTTTAACATAAATTAAAACACTTGCATATAGGATTTCAGAAATACGAAATTAACCAAGTGTTTATTAAGGAAATAAAGTTGCGCATGATGCCTTGTTCACAGAAATCCATGAAACATTAGAATACTATGGCAGCTTTATGGTGAAGATAGAAAGGTTTATTATTTTGATTTTATAATGAGTATCAATTTTACATCAAGCAGTAACTAGAGCAAAGAAGAAAATACTGTTATCTTTTTCTTTCTTTGGGGTTCATTGAAAGAAACATGTACAACTCAAAGAAGTTATGCGCCAAGAAATTTGAAGACTTGACGTCACCACTTTGAGAGAAATATTGCACAAAAAGAGAAACGCCTTACAAATTTGCTTGGATGTGGGATATTTTCAGCATGGATTAAATCCTATTTTGCATCTTTGAAGGTATGTATATATAAATTTTCAAGACATTATCCAAATAACATGCATTTTTATAAGCATAGATTGGGGCTTCAATCATGCTGCAATTGAAAATATAAAATGTTTTGAAAATAATGAAATACAAAACAATTTATTAAAAATATTTTTGTATTTTTCGATTATGAGCAAAACTAATGCGCATTGGCAAAGTTTTGTTCCTCTTAAATACTGCCAACCATTTAGCTACCCAAGAGCTATTAAGAATTTTGAAAGATAGTTTAGTATCCTAATTCCGTTTGTTAACTAGAAACGCCTTTCTTCCAATTTGAATGCTCATTTAAATTATATTACTATATCGTTAAATTTTGGTATAACTAGTTCCTTTGATCAACAATACAAAAATACAATTTCCATAAAATGTAATAAATATTTTGTCATCATTATTATATTATGGATAACTGCTATTTCTTTTAGATTTTTTCGATACTAAGCAGTTCCATTTACTAATAAAATTTGAAGAAAAATATTTTTCTATTACTTTGTATCAAACGGATAGGATTACTTTTCTTAACCCATAATTACTCACATAGTCATTTTTTTCATACTCCAGATTAAGATGGTATCTACATGCTACACAGTTCCCTAGCCTTTGATTTCCAACGTCGAAACTCCATGTAATTGTTGTTATATAGTCATTAATTTTTCTTCTGTCACGCACATGCTACCTTATTGCATTCATCTAACGTTATTAACTGTGATATTTTAAGGAGAAATTAAACCAGGCTCCTTAACCATCACGGGTAATTTTCCCTGGAAAAAATTGCTTCTCTATTCACATTTCATTTTGTGATTAATTGAGTTTGCTTTTAATTTCCGTTGCTAGCAGCATTCATCTAGAACTTTAATTTTTCTTTCAATCTTGTCTCATAGAGCTTGCAGAATATATGACAAATATGCTGCAGATATCTGGACATTAAAGTCGTAGATACTGCAGGCAAAATAGAATCGAAAATTGTAAAATGGACATACAATTTTTAACTATTGTGTGCAACGCAAGTATAAGAAACAATGTCGTCGCAGAATTTGGCAATATAGAAAATTGTTTATAAACATTTTACCCTACCTAATATTTCCAAATGTATATTTTGGCAAAATTTTCTATAATTTGTATTGGTATGGTATCGATTGTCGCAACGCATAGGTGGTGGATATTTCAACCTTAGGATTGATTATTGCCGTGCCTTGCAAGATGTGTTCTCTGCAACAAAGAATTGCAATATTGGAGGCGTATGTGCGTACCAGCTTTATTATGTTCATTCATTTTATTGATAAAATTACGTAAAAGTGACGCAATAGACTAACAATAAAAATATACGCGTAAAATTTTAAAGGAAATAGAAATAAAAATGCAGAAATAATTACAAAAAACATGTTAAAAAGTCAACAATTAGATTTAATAATTGTACATTTATAACATGGAATTTAACAATTAAGTAATTTTAACATTTTAAATATAAATTAAATTAAGATATTTACAGGCGTTTAAAAAAATTAAGTAAGATTATAAAACGAGTTCTTTATTAGCCAACGATGCAAGATCTTAAATTTTTTGTAATTTTATTTACTCTCGTAATTTAATGCCAAATTATTTATTGATGATTCAAATTAACAGTTTAATGTGTGTGCATGGAAGAAAACTAAATCATAACGTTATTTTTTCAATTGGATGCGTTGATAACCTTTATAATTTAACATGTTTTAAATTTTGATACGGGTTTCATATTACCTAGAAATTTTCTTCAAGTTTTCACTCTATAGCTTATCCCTTAATGTTTTTCGTCACCTCATTTTAGGTTCCTTGAGGTGGAAATACATAACTGAATATTCTTTTAAATATTATGATGAAAACTAGGGTTGATTATACGACTAAAGTTCCTATATTGGGAAAAGCTTCCTAGAGCACGATTAGCGGCGACCTATGTAATGCAAACTAGTTGCGTGATTTCTCAGCTCTCATACTTCCCTGGTACTGCCTAGCACTTCTTATAGAACGGTTTAAACTTCCCCCATAGCGCGAGCCTTTTCCCCTCCTTTTTTGTCATTTATGTAGGCATCTCTGCAAAGTTTGCCATCAATGAAGAAATATCGGAATTTACTTTCAATTTCACTGATGTAACGTATTTTGACTGTTCTATGTTTACCCTTATGTTTCCACCTAGATATAAATAACCAAGAAATTTTATATGCAGGGATAAAAACAAGTCACAAATCAAATGATGGTGTTTAATAATTATTAAAAGCAGTAAATAAATATCAGCTCATATAACCAAACACCTCTTCAGTTTTCCCGGCGTGATTAGCACAATATAGGGAAACATTCGACCAGAATCTACAATGAGAAGTTAATTGTGAGGGAGTAAGATTTATGGATTGAAGTATATTGAGGTACAAATGTATAATACATTTTAATCTCTTGAGTTTAACTATATGTTAAAAATAAATGCAGATTGTTGTTTCCTCAAAGTCACAAGGTTCTCAAACATAAATATATAGTTAGTTCTTTCGGAAATGAATAAAACACTTTTATATAGAACATGTTCATTTCTTTATTCATATACTTAAACTCAGTAGAGGAGGCGCGGAACCAGATGTGCAGCTCCAGGAACAAGCGAGTAAAGCAGGCCTACGGATCTTTGAGGAGAGAGAACACATAACCAACATCGAAACAGCACCCAGACGGAAGGCAATGGAAGTAGAAAGGATCCAGAAAGTGGCAAATAATTAGATTCACATGTATTAAATTATGTCTATATGTATAGAATTAGCCTGGCAGATATTTAATAAGGTTTTTTTAATAGTGTTTAACGCCCGTTTTTACTATTGAGGCACCACAGGTGGTAAACTCTGATACATGAAATGAAATAATAAATTGGGAAAGGATTTTTTTTAAAGAAGGAAACTTCCAGGTCTAAGTTTAGGGTACCTCCCCGGCATTTGTCAATTATGAGGACTGAGGAAAACCTGGAAAAAACCTCTGTCAGGGAGGACGGTCCTGGCCGGATTCGAACCCCAGACCTCCCGATCATGAGTTCGCGCCTTAACGACCTCGGCCATCCGTGGCAGTTTAATAAGGTTAAAATGTTATTCAATTAGTTTGACAGGCATTTTATTAGTTTGACATTATTTAATCCCGTTGACGTGCCTGTAGGTATGTATAAAACTAAGTTGACATGTGTTGAATTGTGCATTTTAATTAAGATAATTGACATGTATTGACTTACATGAATTGTACGTAATTAAGTAATCAAGAGATATTCTTAGGTTTCGACATATTTTAGTTTTAGTTTCCCATGTATATTATTTAATTAGATAAGAATAATCAAAACTGGATGAGAAGTGAAAAATTGTATTGTAATTTCACTATTGCCCCTTTACCGCAGGTGTAAGCCCAACTCCAGAATGAATACATGCATACATACAAACATAGTTTATAAATACTAGACATCCGCACATTTACACGTAAAAAGAAGTAGATTAAATTATTATAAAAAGGACGATATTTGTGAAGGCGAAATTATTTGAGAGTATTAAAGAAACACAAATTCACAAAACTCGTATGTTACCTGAACGAAACTTGCGTTTATTAGGCCACATAACTGAGAAATTGTGTATTGATGAACGTAATTAAAGGAACAATTGTTCGTTCATCGTCTACAAAATCCGAAAAGAAGGAAAAGCGGTGATTATTCTACATATGAGCAACGATGCTGGGGGTTTGTGTTTTTGTCTTGAATCTAAAAAGATTTTAGATAACGGCTAAGAAATAATTAAATAACAGTTTTTAGAAATATGTAATGTTTAAGGTGAAACTGTGTGGTATAATATTCAGGCCGAGGTGTAACACCATGATGCTTGATATCATGCTGACGGTCACACATATAAGATACTCGATGACAAAGGTGATCATGTGACATTTTGAATGGTGTTTAACCCCTGTTTTTACTGCAGAGGCATCACAGGCGGTGAACATTTATGATACATGAGTTGAAATGATAAACTGGGAAAGGTTTTCTTTTTTAGAGGAACGAAATGTTCCGAGCCTAAGTTTAAGGTACCTCCTCGATATTTGCCATTTATGAGGACTGAGGAAAACCTGGATAAATCCTTAGTCAGGGAGACGGTCATAAGGAGTGGAATCTCGGACCTCCCAATCACGAGTCCGCGCCTTAACGACTTCGTTAAGGAATTAAGAAATGGATAGATTAAAAATCATAGAAGGCACGTCTTCTTTCAATGGTTCCGACACAGTTCCTGTCATGGGAGATATTAAAATATCTGCACTTATATTGTATAAATGTTTCTAAGCACCAGGCGTTTATTCTGTATTTAGAAAAATCGCCAGCACAACTATAGATAGCATCAAGTACGCTGCAGCAATATACCAAATCATATTAATTTTCAATTTTAAGTTTCAAAGAAGGCAGCGGTAGGGAATTTTTCATTCTTAAACAGATCCATTGATGATTGGCATAACTTATTAGCAGTAGTCTTTGGGGGCAATCCTCTAATAGCTAAAACAATTTAAAAGAAACTAAGAGAAGTATTGTAGTTCATAGATTGAAATATATTGACCTCTATTTAATTACATTGATATATATTTAATTGCGTTCCTAGTATTTAATTAGGTTGAAATGTATTTAGTTAGGTTGTCAGGTATTTAATTAGGTTGCTATGCAGTTATCTATGTAGAAATGTTTTAATTTATGTTGAAGTGTGTTTAATTACCTAGACATGTGCTTAGTTCCGCTGACAGATTGAAATTTACAAGTGCAAGATGTAAATATTGTAATGCCACTATTGTTCCATAGCCACCAGGTGTAAGCACAATTGTTGATTTGGTTTATTTACGGACGCTCTTTAACATCTCCCGTCATTAGCGTCCCATTCAATTCAGAGCGCGAAATGGTCGGTAAATTTTCCTCAGAGATTTCTTCTTTCAGACTTGAGGTTCTTTTGCGTGCAGTAAATCAACGACAGAGACTAAGTGTGGCTTTACTTCCCTACTTAAGATTTTTACACCCAAAAAACCCATTGCCGTAGCCGAGAACTTGGGTTTACGAGGCAATTAGAGTTACCACTAGAACACCAGGACCGACTAAATGCCCAAACGCAGCTTTAATACATACATAGACGTAGCGAAGATACAGTTGATTTGGGTTTTTTATAGTGACATTGATGATTCAATAATTAAAAAAGGTTCTGTGGCACATAATTGAAAATTTGGAAAAAAATAACATCAAAAAATTAAAAAAGTATTCTATAAAAAGTATTTAAAATGTTCTAAAAAGCCCAAATCAGTTTCTTTATTTTAGTCTTGTGAGGCGGTTATTACATTTGGAAAGAAAAATTTGAACTTATTCATATCGTGGAGCATTTTGAAAATTTAACAATTAGACGAAAATGTTTAATAAAAAATTAATATCTAGAGAACTGTTCAATATATAACCAGCAAATTTTGTATCTGTTACTAACATATCATTATTATGTTCTGGCAAAAATTTGGAGTTAATAGGATGAGAAATAAAAAAGTTAAAATTTTCATCGATGCATTGCTTTAATTTTTTTTTTTTTTTTTTTCTTTGTGGCCGATGTCAACAGGTTGCGCAGTAGTCTCGACGAGTTTATCTCGTGCAAACAAGGAAAGGAAGGGAACATGGATAAGTTGCTGTTCATATACTGTGCTGGTGAGACCATGTTTACCATTGCAATTACAGTAACGTAGCATGTTTTCCTTCATCCTCCCGGCAAGTTTGCGTGCGATGACTCCCCTTATTTTTCAGCTCGTGCAGAGTAGCGGTCACGAAAAAAAATTAAAACTATACATAAAGATAATTATCAGAATTTAAACATTCGATACAAGATATACAGAGGAAGTAATAATTAAGATGTAGAAATTAAAATTGAAAACAAATGAAAATATGTAAATTTAATATAAATTGTACCAAGAGAAGTGACTCAGACAGTAACACTTGGTACTCGTATTCAGGAGGTTTTGGTTCAAATCCCTTGGGACCAGCCGCTTAGGCTAATTTGGACATTGATCTTTCCTTTCGCTCTTTCAGTTCATCTCATTTCATTCCGTTGATTCTGTTACAGGGTCAAAAGAGCCAAACGATGCGGTTTGGTGCTGTGTGCGGTGTGACAAGGGCTTGTACTTTAGAAATGCTTCGGCGTCTGCCATGATAGCGACATTTTCAGGAGTTCGGACTCCTTGGAGGGAAAGCGCTGCCGGTATGGATGTGTTTTATTGTTAGAACCCCGATATATGTCCGCGCATCACCGCACCTAAATTCTGGCAGCCCGGTGTTTCCCCTATCTGATCTCTTCTTCCTCCCAGAGGTCCCACCACTGTGGGTGCAGGCACAACGACCATCTTGAGCAAGGCTGAAGTACTAAAATGTCCTCCTCCGTCCTTACGAACTCAGTTCAATAATATCAATTGAAGACTGCCATTGAAACCAATAGTTAATAAATTATATTACTGGTGAATTCAGTATTATGGAATTAAAACATATACACAAAAATGTTTTATATTGAATTGTTTATATGTATTATTACAGCGTGGCCCAGGAAAAACCGGCAGCGCGTCTCTTACGCAAAACCACCTGCATCAGTTTACGTGTCGGCTTAATAGGGCTTCTGGATATTCGTGCTTGAATATACGCCACCACAATAAATGAGAACGAACGGTGTTCATTTTTTGTTCAACAAATCCTGCTGTGTGCCACTTTTTCACTAAATCTTCTGAACTGCTCTTTGTAGGTACAGCAACACTAGGCGTTTTGCTGTAAAATCCTCACACGTTTGCTTAATGGTACCGGTGCGCCTTACCATTGCTTCCCCCCCCCCCTCCAATGCATACATCTCACATGGCACGGCTCTGTGAACATTTCCTCACAGCACAAACCGTTTCCTCACGTTGAAATAGACTTGTAGATCCAAGGACGTGGGTGCAAACCAGCATAAAAACCCTAACTATGGCTTCCTTCGAAATGAAAGCAAAATGTTTGATTAATGGCACGGAAAAAAACCCCTCAAGCCTGAAAACAGAGCCCTATAAACAAAATTTATGGCCGTTTCACTTCCTGAATCAAATGGGACGCTAATGACCAAAAATGTTAAAGAAAGTCCTTAAATAAAAATAAAAATCCTAATTAATGTTGAAATAACCACCTATGAGTTGCGATAAACCAATCTCCGCCTCCTCCCCTCCCCTTTTCTCTGTCAGTATTTCTTCATTATTGGCTCACCGTGGCATTACAGGGAAACTGAGACTGCACGAGATTATAAATACGGGTGGAGAGAAACTTAATAGAAATGGAAGATAATTGAATTTAATGATTCAATCATATTAAAAGAGCATTCCTAAAAAATAATCAAATTATAGAAATGAACGGGAAGATCCACAGAGTAGGGTGTCGTAAAAAAGGAATATGATAGGGCTTAGTAGTAGTATTTGGTTTATTTACGGACGCTCTTTAACATCTCAGGTTATCAGCGTCCCATTCAATTCAGGTTGTGAAACGGCCTACAAATTTTGTTCAGAGGCCTCTTCTTTCAGGCCTGAGGTTATTTTAGTGCCATAAATCTACAACATGGTACTCATGGCTTTACTTTTATTTTTAAGGAAGCCATACTTAGTAGTTTTATGCCCCAAAAATCATCGACCTGACAGGGCATGTGTGACAGAGGATGTTTAATGGGCAGATGTTTGGAAAAGCCAAAACTTCTTTCGGTTAAATGAAAACTATTGTCTTTTGTAAATTCCTGAATGAGGAGTTTTTGCTGTTGGTGATCAAATTACAGTAATGTGGACGCTTATTTTGTTCCGCAAGAACTGGAATAAGTTTTTATTCTTATCCTCAAATACAAGATTAATTTCTAACAATACTTCAATTAAAGTGCATAAAAAGCCGTGTAAGTTCACTCATTGTAGGACAATTATATAATAAATGTCAATTGTATGTTAAGAATCTTGGTAAGCACTGTAGCTGGCAAATGTCGTAAACATTACAGTAATAAACGTTTGCTCATGCACATCTGAAACAAACCGATGTTCTCTCTCTAATGCCAATTTTCTGTCTGTATGTAGCGCTTGGCAGAGAACTAGCGTAAGGTAAGTAGTAGTGTGAACCATTTGGCTGGCTGCAACAGAGAGGCGTGTTGAGAAATAGCGCAACAAGGCGCGTCGAGTTGAAGCTCCCCACAGGGCAAAGAAATGAACACTAACTTGTCCGAACTTGGCACAGATGCAAACACAAAAGAATTGAGCTTTATTTCTGTCCGGTCCGTGTCCCCACATTCCTAAAGGGCAAGCGTCGCGCCACTTATAGAAACCAGCACAGTACCTCACCAAGACATCGATCTTAACTTCCATAACATGGGAATTTTGTTGAACAGTTCTATCGAAATCATTATTTCTATACCAAACTCCTGCAGATGTCAGGTAGCTAATTGGTTGGAATCTTCCAATTTTAATGAACTTTGATCGTAACGAAATGCAGTAAGAGTAGAGTTTTCTGGAACTAGAGCTCCATAGATCAGTCTGTGACTGGTATAAGCCGTCACATTTGATTCTTGAGAATTACAGCAGTACTGTGCAAATGTCTGATATAAATTAATTTTGTAGTGAAATAGGGGTAGAAAATGTTACTAGAATTTTTTACCAATAGACCACATAGAACCTTTTAAGTTGTAGAATACTTTGCCTATTCCACCTTATGTAATGCAGTAATATATGATCAGCAGCAAAATATTTGGGATGGGTAGTGTTTAAAACAACCAACAAAATTCAAGCACATTATCTCTGAAAACAATGACCAAAATCACCGAAACAGGCAAGGATCAATGAGCAAAGAATGATAACCATAAAGGGTCAGTCATATGGTACGAATATTAGTTATCTTAAGGTAAAAAACCAGGAAGTGTAAATCTAGTAAATAATGCAGCAGTATACATTTTACACTCTATTTCAGAAATTTATAAAGCTATCAATATGAAATTTTAACGAGGTGCTAAAAATACTTAATTAAAGATGCTCTGTATATTTTAATTTTCTAATGCACATAAAATTTTTTTAAAACAAAAATAAATCTTATTTCCTTTTAACTTTAAATGTTGATATAAAGTGCCTTTTCCTCAGGATTTGGCGGACCAATCTTGTTGAAAATTTGCATACACATAACGCAAACGTGAAATGTGGTAACTAGAAGTATTTAAATATCACTATTAGTTGATAAAGTCAGTAAGAAATTAAAAATATTTTTTTTTCAAAATTTGAAAATTAGTTTCTTTTCAAGCAAATAGCATAGATTTATTATTTTAGTTCCCAAAATAGCATGTGTCTGCAGTTTAAGAACAAAAAATTATGTCGCAGTGTTTTCCGTTGTTTAACAAGATTTTATTTGGTTTAAAATGTTTTAAAATCCATTATGTTCATTAGAGAATGAAAATTTGCAGAGTATCTTTGGTTAAGTTTTCTTAATATCTTTCAAAACGTTTATATTGATAGCTTTAAAACATTCTGAAATATGGTTTAAAATGTATTTTGTTGCATTATTTGCTAGATTTACACTTCCTGGTTACCTTAATACCAGCGGCGCCGACTTCCGTGAAATACTGAGTGTATTGTGTAATATGTATTAAAATTGATAGCAGTTATTTAAAATGTGTTTCAAATTTGCATCCCATCTGAACACATTTACACAAACAATGTATGTATTATTTTTATTTATACTGTTTAATTAATAAGCACATTAATGAAAACCCAGCAAATCCACTTGGTGAACCAGTCCAAGTCAGCTATATAGTATCCTAAACTCCATTTGCATACTTGACCTAAACACTCTGACTATTTACACTTAAGTCTTTTTAAGTCCTTTTACAACGTCCTATTTCTGACTACTGTTAACCATTGGCTGCCTGCTATGTTCCCGAAGTCTGACCATCAACGTCTTAATCTGCCTCTTCTTCTCATTCCGGCGCAAGGGTGGTCGCATCTTCTCTCCCAAAGCCTCGCCATATGGTCACCCCATTTCCATCTGAGAATGGATTTCCCCCGGTTGATGTTGCACACTCTATTTCGAAGTGAGACACTTGGCATTTTCCTCTGGCACATTTAAAATGCGCTCCATGACTTGTTTGTTAAGCACCATGTATGCGCACGCGGTGTTGCTGTACCTCGAGGTTTTGCTTCCATATGACTAAAAGAAAACTTAACAGAAGCACATACACCTTCCTTTTCTTCCAGGGTATAAAAATGTACTTCGGTGGAGAAGCAAGCGGTCTGGTTTATAAAATCTGAACTTTTATCAATATTTTTGTCATTAACTGAAAGAAAAATTTCTATTTTCTTAAAAATTCAGGAGTTAGAAGCATTGAAGCGCGATCCAAGGCAGCTGAGAGCCAACTCCAGTACTTTAAACATCTTTGAAAAATTTCTAAAATCTGATGAAGGTAAGGACATTGGGTTCATCTTATTTTCGAAGTATTTTTCTTCATTGTCTCGGTCAAGAATCTCTCAAAATGTTTTCTTACCCACTTTGTCAGCAGTAGCCAGATTAATAATGAAGCAAAAGAAAGAAATCGTATATGCCTTTTGAAAATAGTTTCCATCGTGCTTTATTTAACAACAAAGAAGCTATCAATGCGTTTACTCTAATAGTTTATTAACTGTAAGATTATAAGCAGATATTCGAATTTCTAAGCACTAAAACCACAATGTAGCGGAATGAAGTTATGTTGGTATTGGACTGTATGCAGCATAATAGGTCACGAGCTACAATTCACTCTCTCCCTTTATGCATGTCATCAGGTCTTGTTTACCTGGATAGTGGCTCATAGTTTGTGTGTTTGTTTTATTTGTATTGACAGCGTTTGAGTCAACCTGATTTATGTTAAGTGCTTAAGAATTCCGATGCCTAATTTTTCTCTTAAACTTTATTATGCCTTTTAGTTTTAATCTTGCTGCATTTGGTAATGCCAAATAGATCTATAATAATTAATTTTAAACTCATTGACACTACATCGAAGGGTTATCAGTTATTCTAAATGCGTGATGATGCAACTTTCATTTTTGTCAAGGTTCTAAAAATAATGTAATATTATAAGGCGTTATGTAGTCACATATTACGAGAGTACCCATGGCTGCCACAGAAGATGAAGTAAGTGCTGATCTCATTTTAGAAGCGACGGTGAAGATTGATATGTTGCTCAGCATGAGACTAATACATTGGAAGAAACTTCGTCCGTAAGCTGAGAGCTAACATAAATTTAACATGACATGGCTCTGGCGTCAGTACCGTGCTAATGTCTGACACGATTTCTCTGCGCATTGTGGTATTAATATCACGCTTCTTATAGGACAATTTTAATTAATAATTCAAAGTCAAAATGGATAAGAATATAGAAACAGGAGCGAAACATATGATAAAACAGCAAGTGACATATGACAGGCAATTTTGACCGCCTCCGCGGTTTTGTGGTCAGCTTGTATGTCAAAAAATTGGGAGGTTCCGGTTTCCAATCCCGTAAGATCAATTGTCTAGGTAAAGTTCTTTGGAGAAAAAGTGTTAAAGAGCGCCCTTAAATAAATCAAAACCCTGAAAAGATAAATAAGGTAACTTTAAACATGTGGGTTTCGGACTCATTTACGCACTCATTTCATTAAAAAAAGCATTCATATTTTCGTTTTGAGGCACGTTAAACTTCAAAAAAAGAAAGAAAGAAAAGAAAAAAAAAAGAAAAATAAAACATTGCATAACTGCTAACCTTCACCAGCCTTTACTAGTGATCCTCCTGTCTAGCTGTAGAGGAATAGGTTTCTCTCACTTTTTCCCATTAGTTTAAAAGAAAGCGTATGTCAAAAAAAGTTTTAAAAATTTCAATTTTTAAAATATTATTTATAGTCGCTTGCTTTGACTGCATTGGTATTCTGCGATATCTATAAATTAAAGCCTGAGGTACTGCTGGGAGCTGGAGAGATGGCTAGCGGGGAGAAGAGGGCTCTATCTGTCAAGTAAAACATTACGCATTTGAAAGCTGTTCAATTACTTAAGAGTCAGTCCATCTCTCTGCGTTAACAAAAACAGAATATTAATAGTGAACAGTTGAACGGTATCAATACATTCCTCTGACTGGCCATCTCTCCAGCTCCCAGCACTACCTCTGTAGGAATAAGTGAAATTAATTAATGATGGCCCAAATGAGCTCTGAGTCTTTGGCGCCTTAAAGCTATATGGCATTCGTCTTCCAAGGATGAGGGAAAACTCCGAGAAAATGTTACCCAGACAGTTTGACCTGATCGGGATTCGACTCAGGACCCCGGATTGGTAGTCGCGAACGCTACCACTAAGGCGGTCTAAGTTCTCTATAGTTAAGTAAAAATCTTCTTTACTTTGTAAAAACAATAATTATCAACTACATCTAAATATTTTGGAGTTTCAACGCTACTCTAGATATGACTGGAGGTCTGTTGTTTCAGCTGGCTTACCGGCGGTGAACCCATTAACTAACTGTTTTCGTCATATCATAGCTCTACACAGTTACGGTTGTGTTTTCACCTTCATTTATGCCGTCACATCTCTCCCACCATGTGCTTGTGTTCACCTCCGCGTATCTGAAATTGTGCCCAATTATAATCATATTTGAAATTATAACGCACGCATTAAACGTATTTAAATAGTCATAAATATTAGGCAAGGTTTTATCACCAACATTTTTTTCATATAATGCTTTAACATAAATATTATAAATTATGGCATTGACAGTATTATTAAAACGTAATACCTGAATTGAATTTGAGACAGAATTGAAAGTCACGACACTTAACATTTTATACATATTATTACGATAAAACATTTAACACATTTAACAATGCCACCATGGATTCTTGCCAGAAGCCCTGGTAGAGTTTTTCCATAAATATAATGTCTTGATGAAATCTTTCGCCCATCTCGTCAATGATATCACCAAGATTTGTCGGGAATAAAACAAAATGCGATTGCAAGAATTGCAGTTTGACATACTATATCCAATTTCTTTATAGACCTCCATTTGGTCTGTAGTTAGGGGATTTTGTTTTATCCTGGAAGTTCATTCAAAGTTATTTGAATCTAGTCCAAGCTTTTACTTTTCCCTCACACAAGATTTCCTCAAATAATTCATCCTCCATTAGCTCCCATATCTGTTGTCCCACTAAGACATACACACATGTCTGTCCTGGTGGTGTAGTGGTGACCATACTTGCCTCGTAAACCAAAGATCGCGGGTTCAATCCCGGTCAGGGTCGATGGTTTCCTTCGGAAGGAAAGTAAAGCGTAGGTCCGGTGTTATATATTTACGACACGAAAAAGAACCTCATGCCTGAAAGAAGAGGTCTCTGAGCAAAATTTGTCGGCCGTTTTACGCCCTGAATTGAGTGGGACGCTGATGACCTGAGATGTTCAAGAGCGTCCTTAAATAAAACAAATCAACCACTAAGATATATTATTTTAGTTTTGCACCTGAGATATTACAAAATGTTTCATTCATATACTTAATACGATTGGTATTTATCCTCCAAAGTGTTTTCAAGAAGCTGAGAAATAAGAGTGAAAATTTCGTCGAGTCAACCATTGGTGTGTGATGAATATTTTTTCTCCTCAATGATACAAGAGTGTTTTTGTCCCATTCACGTCTTATGTAGTGCTTTGCTGTGTTTCATCTATCGCATAGAAATAGGAAGCAGCAGAATTTTGTAATCCCCTTGCATAGTATCATCATACCTATGACTTTAAAATATACGCAAGTATACAGTATTTTAATCACTGGCACTGTTTATTATGTGCATACACCAGGTACTTCTGACACAATTCCTATGGTTGACAGGACATTTGGAATGTAGGCGAATACTATACCCAGCAATGCGTGGCATGCACACGAAATACTTCGGGCATTCATGAAAAAGTTTAACATAAATAAATAGGAAATTAAGAATAAATTAACTATATATGATGAAAAAACTGAAAACAGATTTGTGATCAGCATAACATTTACATTTTTGTTGGAAAAACCTTCTTGTTGACCTGTGTGATGTTATATTTCGCATTAAATCGAAGTTGGTAACACTGAAGTATTAAAAGGTTTATAGGAAGTTTCTAAAAATGTTTTTATTAAACGTGCCACTCGAGCTCTGAAAGAGGAACGGATTAATGTAAGTTGTTATTTTAAAAATTGTAGGAACATGTTTCGATTTAACAGTGAACCAACAAAAGACTTGCTTGTCACGGCCAGTGGACATGCTGCTGTTCATAATTTTTCCAAAGTAAATCTGTCCTGACTTTCTGTGCAAATAGAAAGCGAAAGCTACATTTAGTAGGATGCGTTGATTTTATTATATGCCATTTTACAGGCCATTAACTTTGTTGACACGCCCGTCATACTAAAATAACTTTTCACCTAGGTGGAAAAAATACGAATGGTAAAAATATCACTCAACTAACTCTGACGTCTTAATTAGCCCTTTGCTAAATCCTCAGCCATAAGCATTTATATGAATCATCGCCTCTAGAAGCGATCAATATCTGTACCGTTTATATCTCTGCATTATGCTATTAAGTCTCCATTTCTTGACTTTCCATCTAAAAAGGTGGATGATTTCCTGATCACACTGAGGCACTCTAACGATGAAGTTAATGAACATATTAACTTTTGTTCCATTACATTTGAAAATACTTTCATAAAATATTAAAATTTTAGAAAACTTTAGTTATCTGTATACGTTAGTCGACAGCGAATATAATAACACCGTTTTTGAGTCTTACACCTCAACCATTCGTCGAAAGTCTTGTGGAAGTCAGCCAGACATCTTTAGCGAATGATTAACTGGGTCACTCCAAGTCTGCGAACAAAAATAGCTGGCAAAATTAGTCTATTCCTGTGCTCAAAACCTTTTTTTCTCGAAATTGGTGCAACGGTGTTAATTACATTTTATTTCTGTAGACTTTTTATTTCTTTCGTACAGATAGTGCGAAAACAGCAATGCCTTAGGGGAAACTACTTATGTTTTCTGCCTAAGATCTAAGCACTATTATTAATACTTAAAAAAAAAAAAACTTCCGGCCTAATAATATCCACTACCATGTAACAAATCCTACTAAATAATTTATTTATACTATGTGACAATATTTTTACTTACTGAGGCATTATAGGCAATTGGTACTGATGATACATGACATTCATTTTAGTAGTGTTTAACGCCCGTTTTTACTACTTAGGCACCACAGGCGGTGAACACTGACGATACATGAAATGAAATGATATATTGCGAAAGGATTTTTTTAAGGAAGGAAGCGTTCCAGGCCTAAGTTTAGGGTACCTCCCTGGCATTTGCCTTTATGAGGGCTGAGGAAAACCTCAGTCAGGGAGGACGGTCCTGTCGGGATTCGAACGCCAGATCTCCCGCACACGAGTCCGCGCCTTAACGACCTCGGCCACACCTGGCAGTGTTACATGATATGAAAAAGAATTTTTTTTCAGGGAGAGAAGGAAGCATTCCAGGCCTAGATTTGAGGAACCTCCCCGGAATTTTCTATTCGTGAGAATTGTGGAAGGCTTAGAAAAAAAAACAAGTCAGCTTTTCGAATCATAGAGCTGACGTTGAAAAGTTCATACCATTAGCGATCTCGGCCACACCTGTTGGTCAACTAAGTAAGCGTTTTATATGTTCTTAATAAGAACATTTTATACATGGCGCAAAAATAATATGTACAAAGAATTTATAAGTAAAGGCGGTCATAAAATAGACACCTTGAGAATGGGAAAAAAAAAATGACCTCGGATGTTTCGTTTCCAAAGCTACAATGTGTTTTTGAATGATCAAGAGGAATGAAAGCATAACAGCTTACCTTAAATAATCAATTTATTCTGTCAAATACAGAGAAATACTTCAGTAGATAACATACCATATATGTAAAAAGCTCAAAATGCACCGTCAATATATCTGATGTGCCATATTCCAGATTATTGTCAGCCAGCTCTTCATAGATGAAACGACAAGCCATATCATCCCTTTCAAACAACAGTACAGTGCATACAGAAAATGCTAATACGTGCTTTAATTAAGTGAAGTTAAAGTTAAACTTACCTATTGTAGTTCTCAAAACGCCTTACCACTCCCACGCTGAGTGGAAGCGTGTGACTTGTGGTTAGATTGAGGGTAGCGATGTAAAAATTTAATGAAAAAAAATCAATTTTTTTTTTCATTTGGTTGCTCGATTATTTTGAAAGCAATTCGATTATTTAAAGAATCAATTTTGAAGGCAACTAATTAATATGAATGAGGGTAATGATTATTCTTTCGAATGAAAATACAACATGTAAGAACACAGATAAGAGATAGTTGTAATTTCAAGCTTAACTTTGATGATTAAGGCATGCTCAAAGCACCTATATTTTAGAATTTCAAAGTTATCCCCACAGTCTCAGTAGGCTTGTACCGTTTTTTAAAACAAATGGACATTTTTTTCGAATAAAAGCAAGTAATTGTTTTCATGTAAGAGCTAAACTAACGTTTATATTCCGGATTAATGAATTTAAATCATAACTTTGACACAATGTTAAATTATTTTAGCCTCTTCACTTACTTCATAATTAAAAAATCAACAATATAATGTGGAATATTTCAACTTAGTTATGTGCGTATAATAAACAACTCATTATATCACAATGATAATTATCACACACAAACACACACCACATATATATTGCAGTAAAAACAAGCTACCTGCCCCTACATCAGGGGTGAGTAAATATTCAGAAATTGGACATTCATTTTAATATACTGCATGTGTTATGTTATTAATTGTATTATGTTACAATGTATTTTATAACATCGCCATAATTATATGAGGGTCATCAGAAAAATGTGCTAACTGACATTTTGCATAAAGTGAGATTTTAATGTAGAAAGATGCTTTCTGAATTACTGCCTCGCTCTGACAGGCGGCTAAAGATAACAGACACTTTGCAATAATACTGCTGTCAAGCGGTCCTTGTTTTTAAAATTTGTTTTTAAAAATTAGAACTTAAAAATTAAAAACAAAAATCCAAGAGTAGAATTATCTTGTTTATAGTAATAAATTGCACTGTTGTCTCTCATACTCTAGGAAGATAAACGTATTTTACTAGATTACAATCCTCATATGTAAAACAATTTCATTATTTTACGATTCTGCAAATAATAGAATGATTTTCTTTCGATTAAAAATCAATCGATTATCCAGGTGCAGTCTGCTTATAAGGCGCGAGATCATTCGTTCTTACACTCAAAATGCTTAGGTTAGCCCCGTTTGTTCTCGTAAATTCTTTGTTCATTTTTTTTTTCTGTTCCTTGCTTAAACCTAAAGAACTTTTTTTTTCATTTAGCAATACATGAGGAATTTCATTCTTATGGCCATGTTCACCATCCTCGTTCAATTCGATTTTTGGTGCCTCGACAATGATCTAAGTTAAACGAGATAGTTGATTATGGTCAACTTTGACCGCGGGCGCTGGATCGATCAATTCTATTGATTGCGATCAAGTTACACAAAATGGCTGCCCGTTTCGATTTTCTTTGAAGGTACTGAGGACGAGATAATATACTTGGGTTACTTAAATGGGAACAGCATTAGAAGCGGGTCGTTGTAGAAAGAGGTGACTCTTTTGAAGAGGATGGGGGCAGGAAATTTGAAAGAAAGATTCCGACTCTCAAAGGATATAGTGTGATGGCTAGTAAATGAAATGATCGAGGTTTTCCTACTGACCGCAATCATCCTGTTTCACTCATGAATAGAATGTTACACTTCATGACGCATGCTGTTTTAATAAATAGCGATTTATTTATTTGGTAACTATAGTTCGCCCCGTTTCATGTTGAAATACATGGATAAACCATTCCGTACCTCCTTTTCCTTTAAATAACATTAATCGGTCTTTTTTATTTTCCGAGCTATTGGAATATGAATAGCTAGTTCCAACAGAATGTCATGCTAAGTAAAATTTGGAGACCTTTATTTGTTTTCCATTTTCGTTTCCCTACATATGATAACCAAACATAAAACAGAAACAAAGCGATGTATACAAGGAGATTGTAATTGCACTACATCTTTGGCTATGGAATTAGATGCTTTCCTTTGAGTAATTATCGTGATCGTTCAGCAACCTAGCGCTCGTTCAGCTGATGACGGTTCGTTGAATGAGAATTAACTATGATGCATTGCAAGTACAATTTTCACCGCGGCCGAAGTTTGAACACGTTTCAGTAACCCTCGATCAACACAGTTTGATCGAAAATGGTGCACATGGCCGTAATTGTGAGAAACAAAAACATATCACTATGGAGATTGTTTAGCCAAAATATAGGACGTAAACAAACTGATTTGTTAGGCCGAATACGTTGTACACTTTGTTTTGTACAGTGCTTTTTCTGCATTGCAGTTAGAACTTGTTCCCTATAAAACTTTTATAAGAAATTACTGCTTTTGGTGTTATGAGTAAGTTCAACACAAGCTTACAGCATGTTCCTACATTAATTTATCAGACTAAACAATTGTATATGGAGAAGATAATAAACTAATAAGTCATTCCTCACATTTATTATTATACTCGTGTGCGTTGTCAAGAAAGACATACATTGAATGTAGCATGAATCAAATATCTAATTAGCATATAAATGTGTACAAATTAAATAATCTTCAATAAAATTACATTTAAATTATCACAACACTTTATTTACTCCTCTTGAAAGTTACGCTCAAACGAGTCCACACTCATAATAATTGTGACAGTCATTAAAGAGTCTGTTGTTGACGATATATTAGAAGGTTATGAAAGTAATTCAACTAGAGCGAATCTTTAGGTGATGAGCAACAAATATCTAGAAAGTCACAGTTTTCTTCTCGGAGCGAAGTGAACTCTTCTGTACCATACTACTCTTCAAGGAGGAACTTGAAGATGCCAAGTCTGCAGTGGTGGATTCGCTTTCCTTAATGAGATCCCGCAGCTGTTTAACTCTCTTGTCACGGGCCACAGATCGAGCAGTAAGTTCCTCCATTTCGGCGTCGAGATCGGCTAGACGCGCCCTAGTTTTGCGAGCTCTTGCTGCCGCCGCAGCCTCTGCAGCGCCGAAGTCATCTGCTTCTCCATCCATCTTGAATGCTGTCCATTTGGTCAGTTCTCTTGGTGAGCTCTCTTCTTCCTCCGACATCTTCAACGCGCGTCTCTTGTAGACAGAGGACGAAGAGGAAGATTCGTTGTCCAATGCGGATACCCGGGATTTTTCAGAGCTTTTCAGTCCTACCGTATCTAGCAATTTATCCTGGAAGTCGACCATATCTCGTCTTCTGCCTCCCTTGAGGGCCACCCCGGAAACGAAATCATCTTCTAGGCTAGATTCGGCAACTCTCATCTTAATACGTTTCATTGAATCTGCGATCTGCTGGTCCACGTCATCCTCTATGGCTTTGAGTGATCTACTGGGAGTTGGTTCCCCACCACCAAGAGACTTATTTCGATCTTCATATATTGAATCATATTCGTCCAGGAGTTTCCGCTGCTGTCGACGTGGAAGAAGGGGCTCGTCTGATTCTAGGTCAAGATCAGCAGCTGCTCTGCGGGTTCTTCTAGAAGATAATTCATCGTCATTGGCAAGAAGGGTGGCGCGCATATGTGAAATAGCATTGCGCTCTGGAGAAGGTGTGCGGATACTTGAAGAGATGCCGGGTGTGTGTTTTCTGTCCAAGGAGTCAACTACGGGCTTATAGTACCTCTCGCCAATGTTGAAATTGCAGTCGTATACCTTGGTGCGCCTTGGGCGCCCCAGCACTGAGCGCGACGACATGTTACCTGTTAATAAAAATGTTAAATCAGATCACTTACCTCTGGAACTCAAATTATTCAATTACAGCTTAAGATTTTTAACATCTTACTCATAAGCTTAGAATGAAGCTATTACTTTATTTCTATGCTTGGTGATAACTGATTTGTTTCTACATATACTAAAGGCCACAGGATGTCAGTGATTGCCAAACTTTAGGAGCATTTCATAAGAAATTGTTTAATGTTATTAGAAATAATGCATAACTCTAAATATACATTCCTTGTTATTATTTTTTTATCCTGCTATAGAATTATTCATTCTAATTATTGCTATTCTTAATATTACTATCATAAATGCTCCTATCGCCTTCATAGTGTTTTTAGGGTTTTTAATTTTATATTTTGCACTTATATTTATTTCCCTTTCATGGTTTACATAGGTTGGTGTGTGTATAAGTTGTCATTGTTAATGCTTGCTGTATTATTATTGTTCTTTTTCTTTTCTTATTTTTAAGTTAACATTTCTCATTATTAATTTTCTTTATCAATTTATATATCAGCATACATTTATTTATCTAGTTCATTTTTTACATTGGTTTATATGTGTACGAGTATTGTTCTGGTTACTCCTAATGCTATGATTGTAATATTGTCGCCATAACTTGGTATAATTATTAAATTAGTAGAGCGGAAGAGAATATCTAATGGCCTTAACTCTTGAAAATAAATAAATCGAGGTTATTTGAATTACAGGCCTGCAGAGCGCGGCTGCGTAATGGGAGAAGCTAGTCGTCAAGGCCGTGTAATGCATGTACCGGTATCAGCTTGTATTTTCTTTGAAGTGAGCTTTGTCAGCGAGTGGCTGTTTTTTGGCGATTTGCTCGGTGCTTTCATTATTTTTAAATTGTAAGCTAATTGTTTTTCGATAGTTTTGCCCCTATATAAGTATAGTCTTAAGGAATGCGTTTTAATGTACGTTACATATGCAAAAACAGATTATTGAGGCATTTCGCAAGAAAATAGTCTGGTAATTGTGTTCCAAATGCAGAAAAAATTGTTCGTCAACTTCATAAAGAACTCTCCCGAACAGCCGTGTTAGTGCTTATTATTAGCTTAAATACGGCTTCATTTTATATTTTCAGTAAAAATATGAATACTAAAACTAAAATAAAAATAATAACTTTACGCATGGAGAATGTATCTCCCTTTTTCCGGTTATGGCAGCTGCATTTCCCCAATAAGGAGCCCATAACGCAAATAACCTCACTGTAGGTATAGTATGTAGCAGAATTAAACGGCTTTCCTCATACTATTTTTCAACTTATCTATAGACTGCACAGACGATGAGATAAAAGAGAAGTGTGTCAACATCGTATTTAATACATTTGAGCCGTACATGCCCAGCTACCAGCTGAAAACTAAAGTATTTACAAGGTAAAAGTAAATATGAAACAGTAATAAGGGCTTCTAAGGTTAGTGAGCATATTAAATATAAGATAACTATAAAATTTCCCTCTTTGACTCCCCGCCAAAAAAAAAAAAAAAATCGCACTAATTTTGCTTATAAATGGAAGTTATTTACAGCCTACAATTGCAATGCATGATTGTTCAGAACTTACTCCCAAGAGCTATTTCTACACTGTATATCGCGATGATAAAGGAATAACATTTTAAATCCATGCTGTCAAATAGACAGGCAACTCTCTATAACTGCACCCCTGCTAAGACCTACTTGAAATTAGGGGGGTAACAATGTCGCCAAGCTGCTAATGAACATGTGAGAGGGAGCGTAGTTGTTCTCAGGGGAGCTGTTCAACACACTAGAGCATTGCATGTAGAAGGACGAATATGAAAATGTCAAGTAGTGGATTATACTTGGACTTCCCTAAAGCGATATTTTAAAACGTGAGCAGCGTGTGTGGATTAAAATTGAGATAGCAAGTGGCAGGAATGCATGGGGATATCATGCTAGTCTTTGAGAAATCTGTGGCAATAAAACCTTGTTATATCGGTCGGTAGTCCGTTAGGTGTCAGTATTTCGACAAGGATGTGATATCTGGAAGAAGTACTGCTGGAGGTGGATGGCTACGGACAGCGAGAGAGTTGGTACAAGCTATCATACGGGGGGAGGGAGGAGGCTCTCTTTATCAGACACCAAGTTACAGGAGTTCAGCTTCTTCCATAAGTGTGGCAGAGAGTGATAAATGTGGCAGGGGTTACATTGAAGGAATATAAAAGTCTCCAGGTTTTAGAATGCATGGTTCACTATGTTTCCATTACCCCCCTCCCCCAGCCCTTGTATTTGCATTATGGGGTATCTTTCGAATTTTCACTTATATAGTGCTAATCTTGGGCTCCAGTAAGCTCAGTGGCAAGTTTCGCCGGACATCAGTTTCATCCAATATCTGTAAGAGTTCTATTCGCATATAGTGAGAATTCTTAACT
Organism: Metallyticus violacea; assembly: GCA_030762175.1. Taxonomy (NCBI): domain Eukaryota; kingdom Metazoa; phylum Arthropoda; class Insecta; order Mantodea; family Metallyticidae; genus Metallyticus; species Metallyticus violacea. Next base: position 40,436,798 of record CM060845.1, on the reverse strand, counting down.
TTTGTAAATTTACGCTTACCAAAAATGTGTAGTCATAGCAACAGAGTATCTGCTCTCACTTTAGCCAATTGGAATCTCTGATTGCAACACATTATAAGGGTGGATATTTTTAGTTTACCTTGGAAATAGAACAGTGAATGTTGTACATTAGCGTTTGCACAAACATTTGTACCATTGTATCTCACTAATTAAACATTTTAAAACTACCATGCTTTAAATGCTAAACATTGCAACTTCTATTAAATACACAAAAACATTGGCATTGAAATCATATGAAGACCATGCAGCTAAGGTACAAGAGCTGTTAAATTATTGCAGCTCACTTTGTATCACACAGTATTCAAAGGGAGTGAGACATAGCTCTCCTAACAATGAATAGAAATAATTAGCACAAGTTGAAAGCTTTTAATTGAGCGCATAAGGGACAAAGGATTGCCATGCAGGAAAACTGCGGTGAGCATCTAGAGAGTGACAAGCCAAATATCTGCCAGCGTAGTGATGACAGCTACGAACATTGCAGCAAGCCTGAACCAAAATGCATTAACAAGCAGTGTGTTAGATTCTAGTTATAAACGGTGCTTGACAAGATGTTTTAATATACACTATATCAGCGAGTATTCATGCATATTAGACAAATAAACGGTTAATAATATCAGCAAAGTTCATTGCTGTCATAAAAAGGATGAATGATTATTTAGCTTTTCAAAGAATACTTATTTAAATACTATAAAGTATTACAATCTTTTGAAGATTGTTCAGTTTTACACTAACATTACCAAAAAATATATTTAGATTATTCCAGGATAAAAATATGAACGTAAATTAAATTAAATAAATACCTTTTATTTTAAAGGCAGAAATTTTTCATTTATGAAAAATTACATGAATTATTTTCAATAGTCATAATGTTGAATACAATCAATATAAGAGTGTTACACCGCTGGTTTATTTTTTTCCCTCATTCTCCTAGGCAACCCCATTTCTAAAGTTCTGCCAGGTGATGCCTTCTACGTCCAATCGTGATGAACAACATGTGTAGAAGAATCATCGTGTATCAGCAGTGTTTTTTTTTTTTTTCCAATTATCGCTAAAAATTACATATACCCTTGTGCCAAAAGTAGATCTTCTTCAATAAAAACAAGTTTGGTTTGTATCCCTAGACCGTCATGGAAACGGCACTAAAAGATGTCCTGTCTGAGAAGATACAGTCCACAGACCATTTTCCACTATTCTCTTTCATTTGTTGGCAGAACTCAAGGAACAGAATCTGTCCTGTTTTTCCTCTCTTCTTCTTCTTTTCCAGATTTGGTGTCTTCCGGTGAAGGACAAAGAGCGATGAACATAGCCATTAGATTAGGTTTGTCTAAAGAGATCTCTTTTTAGCCTCGTTCTCATACATATCAACACAGCTAAACATTCCTCCAGCGCTGTTACAAGTCGATTCCGGCTGAACTGCATCTCAAATATACTGTGCAACGAAATTTGAAGAGTGCTTAATGATATAACCAGAAACTCTCCATTGTGATACTAATCAAAGTCGACTTGAATGAATAGTTTTTCACTTAAATGTACACAGTTAAAAAAAAAATAAAGTTACGTAATATGTTGACGCGAAAATCAATTTGTTGAATGAAGAACACATAAAAATTGTACTTTATACTAAATATTGTTGATTACTACTGTAATATTCGTTTGTAGCAAATACCTTATAAAAAGTAGTGAAAGTAAAATACGCATAACAATTGTAAATAAAACCTTTTGAAATTATGTCATTAATTTAACTTTTAACCACTGTCACGGGAGAGGGGGCATGTGTAAGGGTAGAATGGAGCTCAATACCGTAAATAAAGCTAATAATAGAGCGTAACAAAGGGAACAAAACCGTCTATATGCGTTTTTCTCTATCGCTTAGAGTTTTCAAGAAAAATATTTTATGGCGAAACATGTGGTAATGTTTTTCGTGACTGGAGCCATGCGTCCGGACGCTGAGGAGCCCTAAGCACAGCACAACAGTGTACTTACATGGAGTAATGTTTAGCGGTAACCCACCTCACTTGCACAGCTCTCCTGGGTCCTGTTCCACCTAAGTATGGTCTAATACATTATAAGTGTAAGGGGCTTGTAACTTGTAGCTGTTAGTTAAATTCCGTTACCAAAGGTTTCTGCTACACTTGTACTTTACAACTCCACACTTACAAGTGTACAAGTAATTTTTCATTGTTCTATTCTATAGAAGTGTTGTATTAGTCGGACACTGTTAATTTGTATAAATTTCTCTACAAGTATAGGAATATTGGTAACTTCAAATACTAGCCCAAACTTTTATCTTTTTAATGATTTTGGGAAATCAGTTCGCCCAAATGTGCTAAGTATTAGCGAAATTGATGATGATGATGATGATGATGAAGATGATGATGATGATGATGATTAGGAATGTGCATAAAGAAATAACAAATACTTTGTGTACAGTTTTAATGGTGTTTAACGCCCGTTTTTACTACTGGTGCATCACAGGCGTTGGACATTGAGATGACATGATATACTGGAAAAGGATTTTTTTAAGGAAAAAAGGTTAAGGCCTAAGTTTAGGGTACTTCCCCAGCAGTTACCATTTATGAGGACCGAAGAAAACCTGGGAAAAGCCTCAGTCAGGGAGGGATGCGAATCCCAGACCTCCCGCTCACGTGTCCGCGCCTAAACGACCTCGTCCACCCGCTACAGTTTTGTGTACAATGATAAAGTTAGGTTAAGTGCAATTAAGGTACGATTTATGACTGATATAGGCATTTCTTGTTTCACAGTATATTTCAGACCAGCATTTTAGTTCATGTATTTCTAAGGTTCTTGCTACATGCCAGGAAAATAATTTCTTTTTATTTATTCTCTTTTAAAATAATCTATTTTGACACACATTTTTTCTAATAATGAAAACGTGATTGTCAAGCAATGTAAACAAAAAAAAATAAATGATAAAATGAACTAATAAAGTAAATGACCGACAGGAACCGAAAAATTCGATTCCTCTGCCTTCTCTCGACGACTGAAATTGATTCTCCTAAATATAGCTATGCGGGACCCTCGTCTCAAAATGGATTATTACGCTTGAATATGATAGGTGCATAATTAAGTGTTTAGATTGTTATTATATCTGAGCAAAAATGCAAGACTTACTTAGAAAGAATGACAATAATCCGCTGCACATTAAAAACCCTAAGGAATGGACATCGTCTAATTTAAAGTATGATAACATATGGAAAACAGCTGTTCCTCCATCTTACTCGTATGTGACGTCACTTGTAACTTTTTACTAATACTTTACAAGTGTTGTACTTCTTTTGTGAAACCGAAAATTACAAAACAACACTTTACAAGGACTTGTACTAATGCTCTTGTATGTATTAGGCCATTATTTTTTTTGTCGGTCCTGGCGGTGTAGTGGTAACCATACTTGCCTTCTAAACCCAAGATCGCGGGTTCAAACCCGACCAGGATCGATGGATTTTTTCGGGCGTAAAAATCCTAAGTATGGCTTCCTTCGGAAGCGAAGTGGGTCCCGTGTCGTACATTTACGGCACGAAAAAGAACCTCAAGCCTGAAGGAAGAGGCCTCTGAGCAAAATTTGTCGGCCATTTCACGCCCTGAATTGAATGGGACGCTGATGACCTGAGATGTTAAAAAGTGTCCGTAAATAAAAAACAAATCAAAATCCATTCTTTTGTGGAATAGGGCGCTGCAGGTTTCTGTGGGTAGAGCTCTAGTCACGACTGCGCTAACGAAGGCTGGACACCAATACATGACATAGATACAGCTACAGGTTTAAGGAACGCTGGGTGTAAGATACCGTAGGTTGTTTACTGGTGTAGACCTTACGCACGACATTTTTACACCCAGCTTACGTCACACAGCCGGAGGCGGCTTCTCTACTATTGGTAGGAACTTTCGAGCTACTGCTAGAACACCATGTAACCTAAACTGAATATTGCCTTCAAGTGAACTCTTTGAATGTTTGTTACTTTAAAACTACTAGTTACATAAACAAAAGAAAACAAACATTCACTTTCTCTTTCACATGTTGCCCCGTGCTTTTCCCACTCAAGGACATAATCAGGGTTTTCTTAGAAAAAATAGCTGCTGCAGCAAAAGTTTGTACGCAGGCGCAAGATATTATATCTCTTTCACTGAATATCTTTCTCTTTCCCACTAAAACGGAACTCCAAGTGCAAACTTATCGTGCAACGGATTTATTTTCCATACTTAGGATTTTTACGCACCAAAAAAATTCATCGATCCTGGCCGGGATTGAATCCCCGATCTCGGGTATATGAGGCAGCTATGGTTGCCACTAGACTACCAGAACCGACAGAGTGAAATTACCCCATTTAAATTATGGCACTGAGTTCTCTGCTAGTATGTATTTTAAGAACACCACTAATTTGAAAAGTTTCTTTTAAAAAATTACAATGGATATAAGGGAATATTTTTCCATTTTTTTAATCAAATAAAATATATTTATGCGAATACATGATGTTAAACAGGATTACTAAACATAACAAAAACAGATATCGAAAGTATATCTCATTACATAAGTACCCTTTCTGTCATAATTTTTCCTTCATGCTCCATTTTCCCCGCTATACTGGGCGCATAGATTGACGAAGTCAGAGTTTCAATTGCTTTATATTATTTTAGGCAAATGCTATGGTTTTTCTTCCATCGAAAGAAAAACATATAATATATAATGAAATAATAGTAATTATATTATATATTTTTGGCCTTGAAATATTTATTGAATATTTAAGCAAACTTTTGCTCAAAGAGCCTGAAAATGTATGCATAAATGGATATTTTTTAGTTTGTTTTTGTTAAAAATACTTTATACCAATATACACGATTTCAAAACAGAAAAAGATATCAAATTCTTTTCTGTTTGAAATCAAATAAAGTGTATATGAGATTCTTTAGGCTTTCACGCCCGGCATTGTTATTATTGAACATGTCACTATCGGGCTATTTTGCCCTGGTCGTTGGTTTCAATAAATTTCAATTTAAAAAACTAAAGCTTTCGCAAACGCTACAGTTGGCATCATCAGTGAATTCAAAGTGTCTGGAGGGGCAGTGTTACAAGAGGAATGAGAGGGGATAGGGGTGAACCTCCACTCTTCTACCATTCTCTGTCTCACTTCGGTAATGTAAAAGGCGTATAAAAGTATTAGGAAGTAGGGTAATATAACTAGTTAACTTAAACCTAAACAAGTGGTTGCATTTTACATTGTTGTGCGATCCCAGCAATATTAAACCTTAAATTTTTGGTTAGTTTAATGTACACGAGTATCCTTGTAATAATGAGCATTTACTTAGGCAAGTTAGGTTAGGTTAGGTTCGATTAGGTACTCGCTCGCTTAAGAAAATTTCCTTAGATGTAATCATGGACACTTATTCGCCACAGCAAATCTTTTCGAGCCTAATGTTTTAAATATTCCACGCGCTAGAAACCAGCTAAAATTCGGTCGGTATCTGCTTTATTTGTCCATTCTGCTTTTTTGGTCTGTTGGGAGAAACCTGTAGTTATATAAAAATATACTCCAAAAGTAGCCGCAAAGGGATTGCGGGAGGAGGTTAATAACTTTTGTCAATACTCGTTCTTCCTGGATGAAATAATGCGCAAATAACTTTGAGGTTAACTTATTTTATTCTATCTTGCACATATTAACTTGTCCTTATTACAGAACTGATTTTTAAAGAAAACATTTAACATATTTTATTTCCCCGTATGTGTGGGCACATTCTCATTAGCTTTTCTGTTTTTGAGTTTGGAAAAAAAAATGATTTACAAGCATATGAGGTATCCTGAGACTAGTTTGTATGCCGTGTTAGTAAGTGGCAATTCTGTAAAAACTACAGAAGGCTGTAAGAAGTTGCTGTTAATTAACTAGTGGATGAGATTATACGATTCAGATACAGATGCTATCAACGGTATTTGGGCCAAGGAAGAGAACCTAGTTCTGTTTTTTTTTTTTAGAAAAAAGATCAACTGCATGAAGTATGGTGAGGATTGGGGTCATAAGTTGTTTTTTGAAGGTTACCTAAACTGCATTCGTTATCTAGCTATGTGCCTAACTACCGTGATGATCAGAGCTGTAAGCCATATGGTGTAAAAACAAACGACGGGATATAAAGCACAAGGCAAGGTAGCTTTTATGTGGATATCATCCTATTATCATCAAAGAATTATAATATCTTGTCACAAGATTTTACTTTTCTGCTGAAAGATTACTGAGAGTAGTTACAATAAAGGATCTTGTAGAATGTTTATAAAAATTGCTCTGAAGGCTATAGGAATTTTAAACTAAGCAACGTGCTGCTGAATTTTAACTATGTTATGAGTTTATACTAACTAATGATTTTCTTACTGTCCAGGTTAAGGCTTTTTGAGTAACTGGGCGGCAAAGTACGGCTATATACTGGGAAAAGCCAGTCAAGGCTGTATAATGCATGTACAGGTAGCTACTAATAGTTATTTGAGGGAGGTTGTACCGTTCGGGTGTTACCCAGTTCTTTCATTGTGTGTAAATTGTTCTTTTTTATACTTCTTCCCACTGGAGTTAGGACCCAGAGCGAGCATTGGCCTGCCGCAGCGACTTCTGCTTCCTCTACCTCCGTCTCACGACCTCATTGATAGAAGTATTGCAGCGGGGACATGTGATCAGCACGCCGGCACCCCGCCGGTGGCCTATTGAGCGGCTTCGTAGATCAAAGAGCCATCTCTCCACCAGGTACCTTCCCAATTCCTCATGAACTGGGCGGACCAGACTTCCCTAACTTAGAAAAATTCCTAAGCAGGTACCGAAAGTCGAATTCGGGTATCCCGGCCAACACTAACGACCAAAGAGGTGGCCAGTAATGCCACTACATAAATACAGTCTTGAACAACGGGTTTTTACCTATGATATACAAGCGAAAATATAAATAAGTGGTAATACAGTTCGTAAGAAAACATCCTGACAATTGTGTTCCAGCTACAGAACTTGTTAAAAAGTTAATAGAGACAGAATATCGCAGTAATAAGAATAGTGCTCCAAACCGCAGTGTTCCTATGGAAGAAGAGTTATATGAAATAGAATCATTTCCTAAGCAGATTCCTGCAATGTATTGCCGCTGAGAGGCACCTCTTATAACACAGGTTGGTGCTTATTTGTATCAATTTTAAATACACATCATTTTATACTTTTAGTAAATATATAAATATTAAAAAAACACTAACTCTATGCTCTGGGAATCTTAGTTCCCTTTTCCCGGTTGTGATGGCTGCACTTCCTCAGTAAGCACCCGCGCTCACGCGGTCCGTAACAAAAATAACCTCACTGCATGTAGCTTATATATACTTTGTGAGTCCTGTGTTCTTTATTTACATTTAATTAAGTCAAAAATAGTATTACAAATCATGTATTAAAAGCAAGTTTTTGCCCAGAAATGTTACGGTAGTTCATGTTCAGAATATTTTAATGGTAATAATTCGTTCAAATAATATTAGCCAAAAGTATGTTGTTGATCAGGTTTTCGAAACATAAAGCATAAGTAACGGTACATGTGAAATAAGTAATATCAGAGTTTATAATATATAGCATGAAAGAAGAAGAGGAGGAGGAGGAGGAGGAGGAGGAGGTAGAAGGAAAATTAGCTTTTTTTTCAGTGCTGTTTTCATCTCTTACATATGTTATATTTATCAAATACACGACTGAGGTTGGGTTTCGCGTGTGTACGGGGTCTTCTTATACGTTTCATTCTCTTAAAAGTTTAAGTACTGCTGCCGTGGTGTGAGTTTAACACTCAGGGCTCTACGTCTTGGGATCTAAATTTAGCTGCGAGCCAATACGCCTTGCCCTGTTCGCTGCAATACCTTGCTCCCAGCCACGCCACACGGGATTGATGTTACTTGGAGTAATTAACAGTTTCTATCCGTTCGCCGCCTTTGATTGACTACAATGACCCCTGATCTGCCGGAACCAATTGCACCAATTCCCCAGGGTCCCGCCCTCCACTCGTTTCCTCTCTTCCTACACTTAGCCAGGACGTAATTGGCGGTCATCCACCAGGTGACCTCTACTTATTCCTGCCAAGAATCAAACGACACCGATTGTTTTATCTGAATCAAAGTATTATAAATAGCAACTAGTTCTAACGTTATCAGGCAGATGGGAGGAAGAGCGTTAGTTTACTTCCTGCTCCGCAGATAAACACACTAAATGTAAAGTAATAGGCCTAGACAATGTCTACAATCGCACTGTTTTGTGTAACAAGATAAAGCTTAACCCGCAATATAAGCACTTCTTCAACGAACTGAATACCGCGTCTCTCACTTCAAAACTACTGGAAGTATTTGAGCAGTTCCGGAAGTGAGAGTAAATCACACAACGCACAAAATTAGTAGTTGAACATACGAACACACATGTAAATGATACATGCAGGCATGCACTCGATGGTTCACCCTCACGTTGTTTGGTGGTAACACTTGGAAGTCGAACAGATGCTACCAGCGAGGTTCTCTTCTGCGCTCACCCTTAGAGGTAACTGAAGAGCTGGTGCTTAATACCTCGGCTATTTGCTACCCACACGGACGTCTTGTAGCATACTCCGGCAGCGTCACGCCTGCCTCTCTGAAACCCCATTCCCTTGCTTTACTTGCAGACTATTATAGTACTCACACACACACGCATTGGAGGCAAAGGCGGGGATCCCGGTCGGCCGGTGACCGACATATCCGTGATTCACACGCCGCGTGCCCCCCTCAATCTAACAAATGACGCGTAGTTCGAGAATGGTGAGTACCTGCTATTTGCCAGTTAATAAAAGTGATTAATCCTCTTAGAAAGGCATTCGCCTACCTGGATGTATCACAGGTATATTATTATCTCTCAGTGGGCGTTGGGCAGAGTAACAGTAATTAGGAATTGTGCCAGTTCTAAGAACCTGCCATCATTTATATAGAATATGAAATAATAATGAAAATGATGCCAATAATATTGCACATTTATTATACTGCCAAATTGCAACAAACTTTCAGAAAGTGTATATGCATTAGCGCATAAAAACAGAAAGAAAAAAAATCGTAAATCGTTAACATATTAACTACCCTATCAGAGCTCTAAAACCAACAGCCCCTTTGAAATTTCGGGGGATTAGCATCAACTACTGTGGTAGCTTGTTAATGCAATGAAGGACAAACTACACCTGTCAACTTTTTAGTGTCCTGATAAGGAAAGCGAGAGCAACTGAAGATCTGACCTTAATCAATTGTGATTTGACTAATAAATGTATGCATTATGCAATAATATAACGTTCTGCTAAGTAGTATGGTCTATCTGCATGAAATATTTTATGTAGCAGAATTGCAGATTTTACTAATTGTCACTCCTTGGTAGATTACTTTTTCCGGCCGTTATCTGCCCTTATCTCGAGATTCACATAGCAAACGTTATCAACAACAACAATAATGATATGCATTTTGAACTTAACCCCCGGCAGCAGCACCGATACGGCCCCTCTGTATCTTGGTGAGTTCAAAGCAAGATCTGCAAATCGTAACGGTGGGAACTTTGGGCTCCTTCAACAAATTCCTGAAACGATTTCTTCAAGAGTCACTAACATCATCCCATGCCTCAGCTGACAGAAAATCACATTTTTAATATTAAACTCTTTTTTTTAAAGCATAGAAAGTGAGCTATCATCGTTTACAACAAGGCACCTAGGAAGATTTTTTCTATATGCGACTTTTATATTTGCAAACACATCGATCCACTGATGCAATATTGATACAACATTAGGTAGTAGAAGAATTCACGTGTTAATTTACTTTCTACTGGATACGATGGAGTATACATAACCAAGAGCATTGCCTAAGCTGGTACTCATATTTTTCACTAAGATGTTTACAGGGGGAACAAATTATTTTTCAAAACATTCTGGAAGAAGTTTTACTTCTATCTACACCCATCTATGTCTTTCTTTGATTTCTTAGTAAACTGGAAGTGAGTTGATGTTATCGTTTAATATGTCCTGAGTTTTGTAGATTTGCCGAAGCCCACTAAGAGCAATTTATTCGTTCCTGCAGCATTATTGCCCACTAATATTGTAACATGTTCCTTACTAATTTTAAACTCGCATTCGTGAGATTCCTCCACAGATACAAAAGGATTTTATAAGGAAACATCTTACAATTTAAACTGGTTTCGGCGGCGTTGTATACTTCTGGAGGTAAAGTGTCTTCCTGAAGCTATCCAGCATTACACTCGCTAATGTAATCTGCCGCGGCATGAACATGTGATTACGGTTCTTCCATTATTGTCAATTGATGTATTGCGTGACTTTTCTTCTACCAGTTGAACTTTCAATTGATAGAGAATGAGCCATCTCTATTTTGATGTGCCTTTCCTTGGATAAGAGGCTCACTTAACGGCGAAAACAGAGTGCTTCACCAAGTTTATCAAATTTTGATACTTTTGATGCATGGCAGTTTTAAAGATGTCTGCTAACGCTGCTATGCACTATTGTAGCACAAATTATCTTCCAATTGGAAATGTTAGCTTCTGCATCACCAAATTCGACAGATAATTGTGATCCAAACGTTCCCAGGACACAATCCGACTGCACCAATCTTTTATCCTGTATATACGTAATTATTAATTTCACAATGTTATATTTTTAGCTCAAATTTAAACTGTTTCTAAGTGCTAACATACGAATTTATTGGTAACAACACGCTGCTTTGAAATGATTCTTACACCTGTAACCTCTGGTACACCCATTCCTGTCAAAGTTGACTGCACTTGCGATGTTTTTCATAGCGGTTGCTATGGCAACGGTAGACGCTTACTCTATTCTCAGAGATAGCAAGTATGGCCAAAACTGAGAATCGTTCAGTAAGCGTTACCTAGATTAAGGAGAAATGCATATCGTTGATTGATTGCTCCGCTTCCGTAGCAACTCAGAAGGATGAGCGAGCCGGCAAGCATTGCCAGGCTAATATATATATATAACTTTTTTTAAGTTTTCATTTAGCTACACAGAGTTCACATTTACTTGTATAGTGATTTAGCTACAAAAATGCAAATTTTTGGATTGCTAACGTACTACTTGAATTGTTATTGCATTTACCTGCGGCTATACTGAAGTGAATGGCACGGTATTCTGATTGTATTTTAAGTTTTCTATATTGCAATTCTAGTACATCAGGTGCATTATTGCATTTACATAAAATGACACATTAACATGAATCTTGCGTAAGTATGTAATTCACTTTTTTAAAAGTTTATTTTTCTATTTCACACCTGTTTGGTGTTTTATGTTTTATGTTGAAATATAATAGTTTTTACGAGCCTTCTTTTGTGTAATGAGTAATCTAAAACAGGGATTAGTTATAATTATGTATATCAGTATATTTTTACAATCAAACTGTAAGTAGATATTCAACATTATTTTCAGATTAATCTCCTTGTGTGGATCTAGGAGCTGCGCTAATTTTTATATGCCACGAGCTGCTAACTTCCAAGTTTTCATTTCTTTTCCGTACTTTTACATGAAGTGTGCTTTCGTTTGCACGTCATTTTAAAACCATCTGTAGTAACCTTAAACAATGACATGCACTTAATCTTTATCGTTGATTTTATTTATTTATTTAACATCTCAGGTCATCAGCGTCCCATTCAGTTCAGGACTTGAAACGGCCAATACATTTGGCTGGGAGGGGACCGACTAACTTATACTACATCGGTGTGCTAATGAGCTGAGACAATGAACTAACTACAATGTACTGATGAGATTTATGTGTAGCTTTTTCATTTACTGGCTAGGGCACTGCTATATCAAGCGGCACACTCGAAGGAATATCAACGTCACAATACTACGGCGGTATCAGAGTTGCCAAATGGTAGGGCGCGCGAGTTACTCTATGCATGTCTCTTGCTCTTTCTTTTCACCGGTAAATTTGCCTGCTTGGGTAGGCTGACCAGATTTTCCAGGATTACAACCGGAACACTTTGATTTACATTCCACTTTAATATTTGCCAAAAATTCGGTTAATTTGATTTAATAATAATAATAATAATAATAATAATAATAATAATAATAATAATAATAATAATAATAATAATAATAATAATAATAATAATAATAATTATACAGCTGGAATGCCAGGCACACATTTTTGTTTAATATTGAAAAGGAAAATCTGCATTAAACACAAAGAACAAAAAAGAAAGAAAGGAAGGAAAAAAAAAGAAAGAATATAGAAAAAAGAAATGAAAAAGCTTATTAATATCACCAGTTTATGTTTACGCATGGTCACTGGCATGGCGTCATCGGCCAGAGCTTTAAGCACCGAATGGAATTAAAAATGGCACAATTTATTTAAAATTTAAATCTGTCATAGAAAAAGGCCCATAGCCCGCAAGAGATTCAGCATTATTAAGATTTAAGAGTTCGTTGTGGATTTGATGTATTTATATAAACAACTGACTTTTTAAAGAGTGTTCAATGCCTACAGTTCTACATCAAAACCGTTTTGCTATTGTTACAGAACAGAGTATGGATAGCAAATTAAGCTCTTGTTCCCATATCTGAATGCACTCCTTTTAGGAAAATATATAGCAATAAGTGATGTGCCATTGTGTTGTGAAAATGTTTTTTTTTTTCCCCTTACATTCGTCAATTCTTCCATTTCCACATGCTTAAACAGAAAATTTTTGCGTTTTTCAGAAACCTACTTTTACAGATGATACCCTCTTCAAAAGGCTACATATGTTGTAATTTATTCTTCTGTTTTGTCCCAGAATGAGTTCACGTTTCCTTATTGTAACCGCATTACTTGTTCAGTTTGTAGCGACGTATTCAAACAGAGAAAGGGAAATAAAAGAAGAAAAAATGTGGAATACTAATTCATGCCTAATTAACTAAAGCGCTAACGCTAATGTAATAACGTTTCCATAACTGGAAGGAACGAAAACACAGCATTTTCTGCTGTTTAAGTTTTAGAGGTGCAACTGTATTTTTTCATTGGCAACACGCACAATCACTGGATTTTTACTTATCTTACCAATACATACTTTTTTTTATTTTTTGTTTTTTTGAGTGTACGCAAGCGATATAAGAAATGAGGCTTCCATAGCGAGAACTTCCAGATATTGTACTAGGGAACATTGTAAGATGGCGTGTAGCGTTTCGATGGCTAACACTTCGTGCCAATAAGTTTCTGCAGTGACCTTGATATGTCTTTAACTGTGGTGCTTGCAATAGCGGCGAACGTTTAAGTTAACTTCTGAAGCCCGTTCAAGCTGTCTCAGCGTAGTGTTACATTTTAGGGATGCTTTTTCGGTTACTCCGGAAATTTCCTATCCGACCAAGCAGCACCGGTCCCAATATGTTTGGATTAACGGTACTCCACTGTAGTTTACTATGGTCAGATAAAGAGTACTAAGACAGATATGCTCAATAGTTAGTGCGGGCAGCACCACCTTTTCAAGATTTTAATTCAAAATTATTCATAACACTTGCATTAGTTATGGCCTACTCTATATCACAGGCGAAACCTGCTCACAGAATTCTAAGTTTAATACCCTAATATCTACAATAAGAGAGGTGTTTGTTAAGACTTGTACAAGGACTGCAACGTTTAAAATTCACTAGCTGGAGATCCTCTTCTAACTAAATGGATTAGGGCACATGATCTGCTTGCAGATCTCCGGGGGCTGCCCAGACTACACGGTTTTTAAAAATATTCTCCTGGCTGAAAATAATCTCAGCCCGAAGGTTTAAGTTCTTGTTCTCATAAAATGAATTTGAATTCAAGAGACGATGAGCATTCATACATAGCCTTCATTTCAATGCGTGTCCGGCCTAACAGGGATTTGCCTGCCCTTGTCTAAACGGTTCTGTTCCCCTCTTCACTTTCTCGTCTCTCCGTGTGCTGTTGCGAAGTCTTTGTGCCGTAGAGAAATTGAAAGTTGAGATTACGTTCAATGTTATAGTATGTTGGTGTTGTTATAATGCCAAAAAGTCCGTATACTTTAGCACACAGAATCGCCATGTATAATTCCAGTGTGACAGCAAACTTGTAGAGAAGTGAGATGGCGATTTATAGACAGATTCCTTGCTGTCCGTACCCCTCACAGAGAAACGGTTCGTAATCTTGGATATAGATTTAGGGTAATGAGATCTGTTCTTGATAAGAACCAGAAAGTAAAACGCTATTCTTACAGAGGAAAAATTCGATGACATTAGAGAAAAGTTAGAACGAAGCTCAAAGAGAGAGAGAGGGAGAGAGAGAGAGAGAGAGAGAGAGAGAGAGATCTGAGCAAACTTGCACAGGAATTAGGAAGTTCGCAAATCTCGGTTTGGAATGCCACTAAACTTCTAAAATTAAAACCCTCTAATACAACCGTATTTCAGGAATTGCAACCACGCGATAATATGAATACAGCTAATTTCTGCAAATGACTGTTTGATAATGTTAATATTCACTCTATTGATTCGAGTTTGATTTGTTTTACAGACGAAGCATGGGTTTTATTTACATGGCCATCTAGCGATACAAACAATGGATACTAGAGTGAAGAAAACCCCGATCTTATACACGAAATGTCACTGTAATGACCAAAAAAATTGGCGATTGATATGCTGTAGAAATCCTTGCACTTGAATTTAAGGGGCTATGAGTATCCGACTCCGCCGGCAAACAGCATGCTTCCCGGTGCCAAGCAAATCCCCTTTAATCCGGCCACACGCGCTAACGAAGACTGTGGAACGTTTCGTATGTTGTCATTGTTACATCAAAACACATTAAGCCGTTGATCTCGATATAGTAACAATCGTTCAGTAAATTTTTGAGCAAGTGCATTTTATTTATATATTTGCTTCTGTACTTGTGGAATACAAGTAAAGCATTCAATTAATAATAATGTTATAGAAAGTATAATACTATTTAGACTATTATAAAACTTGGAATACAAAGTAGACAAGAAATACAGACCAGGAGTGCAGATTAAAAGAATAAACATAAGATAACTATCATACTAGAAAAATATAACGCTGTAAATAAGGCTAAGTGGTTTGTTACAAGAGATTTGTACAGTGTATTGGTAATTACACAGAGAATACAATTATTATTATTATTATTATTATTATTATTATTATTATTTAGTATTATCGCTTTTTTCTACGAGATACCTCCAGCGTTGTTACTGTTATTTCGCACATTCGAAGTTTGAGCAAAGACTATTAAATTTTCTGTTTCTCGTACTGTTAAGAATATCTGAGGGTGTCTTAATTAATAAATTAAGAATAAACTGTTTACTCTCACCTCCACACCCGATCTCTGCTGGCACTAAACATATATTTTACTTTCCATTAGGCTTACACCCGATGGCAGGGAAGAATAACGAAAACATAATGATTATTTAGAGCAAAATACTTAAAAATGACACTAGTTAACTTAATTAAATACATGTGAACATATAATTAAACAAATAAAATAATTTAAATGTATGCCCAATTTAATTTACACACCTTTATATTCCAATTAACCTAATTAGATACCTTTCACCTAGCTAAAAACATGTCAATCTGGTTAGATACAGATCACCCTAGTTAAACATGTCAAACTAATTAAATACATGTTAACTTAAATTTTCACATATTCAGTTAATTAAAATATATTTCACCTAACTAAAAACATTTCAATCTTTTTAATTACCCTCAACGTAGTTAAATAGGCCAATCTAATTAAATACATGGCATCTTAATTTTGCACATATTCACTTAATCAAATACACTTCTCATGAGTACAAAATGGCAATTTGGTTAAATATTTTACACTAATTAACTACATGTCAACTTAACTTTACATATTAAATTAACTAAATACATTTCTCTTAACTAAAAACATCTCAATCTTGTTAAAAATCATACCAAACTAGTCGAATACGCCAAATTAAATACATATCAAATTAATTTTACATATATTAACTTAATTAAGTACATTTTACCTACCTAAATATGTACTAAAAGAGATTGCAGAGACGTGACACTGTTGTTTTCCTAAGCAGACTCTGACACACATCATTCCTCATCAAACCGCATCGACGTAACATATATAAATAGCTGCATGATTGTAATCTTAGTGCCAGGTAAAAGGCCATCAAGGTATATCCCATACTGCACATTAATTGTTATTCCAGAAACATTTACGCAATAAGTATTAATAATGTAAATAATTCATAATATAAAGAAAATCCTTAATATCATAAAATCAAAATCAAAAACAGCATAAAAATTATTATAGAAACGCGTAGTACTAGATTTCACTTCTTTTAAGTTTGCAGCCAACTAATTAAGTAACTTATTGTCAATATAACATATAGTGATTTTGAATGGTAGCTTGGTAAATATGACAATATTTCTATTACTGTTATGTACGATGACTTGAAGGCAGCCAATAAACAATTGGCATCGTAAAAACGCTAATAAAACATTATAGATGTAAAGGCAAACGAATCTGTCTTAAAATTCCGAGCCAAAACGTTTACTATGGAACACGGTAAAACAACAATAGTTACTCTACCATGGAGTGATCTTCCCATGGCTTGCTTGCAGCTTAGATCGCACGTGAGCTCCAGGATGCTCTGATGCGCTCTGGATATAAGGACAACCTACTGCAATAGCTGAGGAGTCTATCACTGACTCCTTTCATCTCCCGCTCCATATCACAAAAGTCAACCTACAACCCCCCATCCTGCACGGTGGTTAACTCCTTTCGCACGTATGTACATTTGTAAGTTCACAAGCTGACCCAATAAACGGATATCATGGAATAAAGGATCGTTTATATAAATCGCATGATTGGAAATAAACTTAACACTTTCAAGAATGTGCGTTAAGGAGTTTTCGGATTACTAGAACAGCTCTTATAATAGGTTGTAAATTCCATGAAAATATGGCCGTGAGTTGGGCAAAATAATATTAATAGAAGTAAGTTTGTTTTTGTTTTGTTTCATTGTTAAATTTATTGCGCTTTGATTGTCAGCACTGCCTTTTACCTTCCAATTTTTCAATGGGAATACATTTTGTAAACCAGATTATTGAACATTTTCACAGAAGGACTTTACATTGATTTCAATTGGGGTTTATATTATTTTGTGAATGATCACACTTCAAGGCCTGTAGAATGAAAGGATTACGTTTCTTCTTAATGATCTAACGGAAATTAGAACTATTGGGTATTTACCTGGGAAATATAGCTTCTGTGTAACGCAGTTACCAAATGGTTATGTTTTAAAATTACACAATTTCTAATAACAGCGGTGCTAATGAATAGTTTTTAAGGTATTTTAGCGAGGTTAAATTGCAAATTAAGAATTTTGCCCATTATTATTATTATTATTATTATTATTATTATTATCATCATCATCATCATCATCACCGCCACGGGTGGCCGAGGTCGTTAAGGCACGGACTCGTAAGCGGGAGGTCTGCGGTTCGAATCCCGCCAGGACCGTCCTCCCTGACTGGGGTTTTTTCCAGGTTTTCCTCAGTCTTCATAACTGGCAAATGCCGGGGAGGTACCTAAACTTAGGCCTGGAACGCTTCCTTCCTTAAAAAAAAAAATATATATCCTTTCCCAATTTATCATTTCATTTCATGTATCATCAGTGTCCACCGCCTGTGGTGCCTCAGTAGTAAAAACGGGCGTTAAACACTACTCAAAAAAAAAAAAAAAAAAAAAATCATCATCATTATTATTAAATTTTCTTGGTATATTATACTAAACTGCTCTTTAAAAATGTAATTTTTAGGACTTCCGACTTGCAGTTCCAGAAATCTCTTAAATTAGCATTTCAATATCCAAAATGGGTTGCTCGCAAAAACTATAACCTCACAAAAGTCTCTTAGCATTTGACAGTTTATTGTAATGCACGGATACACTTTGTTGTAATAAAGGTTGCAAGAATTTCTTCTTACTTGCGAGTTATACTGCCCAATATATGCTTATCGCGACCCACATGTTGCAGCACTACCAATCTTTTTTTTTTTTTTTTTTATCGATTCCTTTGTTTCATATATCATACAAATTAATACATCACCGTCAGTAGAAAAAAAAAAAAAAAACAATTACTAAATAAAATAAAAAAACAAAAACCATAATTTCCGTATTTATATATAATCGATCCCGAATGACATAATTTAGATGCTTATTTTAGGTATGGTGGAATGAAACTATAGGAACAAAAAATTAAACTTTCCTTTTTGGTGAACTTTCACTAAAAGTATAGCAGTGAAAAGAAATCTAAAGTGTGCCCCGAGAGCAAGCAGAAAGACACCGACTTACATGTTCGTGAAGAACTTGTCCAGCGCCATGTTGCTTTAATTCTACAAGTACACGGTGATGTAATTGTGTAAGTGTTCTTATTTTCATTGTTGGGTATATCAAAACGATGAATGCCACTTATCACAACTGGCTATAAATACACGAATGAAACATTTATTATTATTATTATTATTATTATTATTATTATTATTATTATTATTATTATTATTATTATTATTATTATTATTATTACTACAAATTGACCAGAAAAGAACACAAAATACAAATAAAATATCACAAAAAGAGACGTAAACTACAAATAAATTACCTAAAACTTCAAAAATGAAATTTATGACGAAATTATGCAAAATAAAATTTACCTTTTTACTACCAGAATTTCGTATTTTAGTACTTAGGAGCAATGCGATTACAAAAAGAAAAAAGATGACGCTATCAAAATCCGGACTCTGGTAAATTACTTTTTAACACAGGTGTATTTTCACTCTTCCAAATATCTGCAGACAATGGAGTTGTTAAACAAACTGTTACCATGGATATATTGTGTGATCGCCTGCTAATACAATTAATTACATTATTAGCAAATATACAAATAAAGTTCTGTAAGAAGAGATGGTGGAAATGTGACGGATGCGGAATGGTATAAAGAAGGAAGGCTTTATGAATGCTACCATTAAAGACAATGCAATACATATACTTTTCCTTTGATAGGTAAAGGCATGTTAATAACGAAGGTAAAATGGAAAACAACGGTTAGCGATCTGTGAAGCCATGTTCGCGCAAGGTTGTATGGGTATGTAAGCTTGTGACGTAAGATCCTGTCCGACTGTAACCAAAATGGTGGAAATTGCAGTAGTCAATCAGAAGTAATATATGGCTGCAGTAAAATAGATTGTTTTACATAAATCTTACTTTTAACAATGAGGTAAGTTGGCCTTTATTTCATATTTGAAAATAAAGTTAATATTTCACCATTAGACGTTTTGATGATGTACTTGTAGGCGTTAAAAGGGCAATGTTTACGAATGCACTATTGTGAATTTTAAAATAGTTGTGTTTTGATGAATCAGTTTTATATTGAACACATGCAATAATTAGGTACCTCCTATAAGTAACGTCATGACCTTATATGTAGTTTAAATGTTAAATATTGTGGTGTAGCTAAACAATTTGGGTACGAATATTATTGCAAACGAACGTTTATTTTTTACTGTTTTGACATAAGTTGTAGATAGTGAATAATAATATTTCCATTAAATGATTACTTTCAAGATATGCTACTAAGAACAGTGAACATATATAAAGATAGGAGTAAAGTTTGATGAATAAAGGATGTTTGCTTATTAAGATTACCGAGAAGAGATTACATTGGATATGTAAATCAGCATAAGTTACGTTTAGATGTCTGTTGTATTTCTTTTTAGCATTAAAATGAAAGCCGAATGCTTGAAGCGAAAATAGCATTGATTCGGTTAAGAAATAAGTACTAGTAAGTTAGTTAATGATTTTATGTGTTGCTGCCATATTAAATCCTGAAAATCCTTTCTCTCCAAAGAGGCAAATTAGTGTTGATTCCATAAATGTAACTTGCAAAAGTTGTAATAAATTAATAACAAGCTATTATTGTTTTCAGTCAAAATCCACATAATGCATCTTTTAATTTGGTCTGTGTATTTACAGAAAAAAAAAAAAACATCCTAGATAGCATTTTGCTTTTGATTATGATACAGTAATTCCAGTCATTCGTAATGTACAACATTTTGGTTCTGACGGATTTATTTTCTTTGACAAACGAGAGGTTCAAGGTGTTTATTTGTTTTCACTACATAATGGTGCAATCCTTTATAATCATGTTGCCTTTGGTTTCACTTTTTGCAACTAATAACAATTGGCTTGGATTGTCAGTTTCCATCATCTGCTAAGGCAATTTACTGGTATAATCAACTTAAGTACATAGCTGTGGATTGTAAGTGTTGTTTTGAGTGGCATTTTGAAAAGTTTTTGCATGAATGGCAGTTGAAAGACTGCATTTAAAATCTGTATTCAAATTAATGGAAGGTTATTATTAAACTTCCAGAACACAACATAACTTCACATGACTATTAAGCAAAAGAAATAGGACATTCTTGGCCATGGTGGACTAAATTACTGCATACCACCAACACATATGCTTTAATGAATTTAGAATATACCTTGCCTCAGTGCATATGCAATTGTATACTAAAAGTTGCTGCAAAGCGTTAAGACTTGGACTTTGCTAACACATTTTAAGAACCCTTCGACCATAGCTGGACAAACGATTGAAGAATAACAAGATTATCTGTGCTTACAGGATTAGGGCATGTGATCAATGGTATTTTTCTGTTTATGAAGATGTAGGATTGTTTCTTAGGTTGCTATGGCATTAATAGTAGGTTTTCAAATTTTAAAAGACATCTGGTGATTCAGTGGATCTGCACAGAAGTTGAGGTTGGCAGCCTAATGTTGCTTCTGGTTGTATTTTGTATAGCCTGTTTCACTGTGGATTTCAATTGTGTCAGTTTTTGGCTAACTTGATTATTTGTAGCCATTGGATTAATATAATAGTCACTCTGTTGAGAATGGACAACAAGGAGTTGTGACAAGCCAGTGCAGGATTTCCTAAATTTAAAATGAAGTCTGTTAACTCAAACAATGTATGGTGTCAGCACCTATGTGTATGTGGATGTTGCTGTGCCAGATACTAGGGTGGATCTCAAACAAAAGTATTTCCAAACTATGATCTTCTATGATTTTAAAGTTGGTTTAGGGGAGAGAGAGAATGCCTTGCAAGATTGCATATGCATTTGAGAATCTGCCCTTCCACTATTTATTGATTGCAGCTTTTAGGAAAAAAAGGGATCTCTCGGAGCTGAAGACCATGCAGGAAGACCTTGAACATTGAATCGACAGGAGTAAAAGCAATCCTTGGAAACTTTGTCAGGAATCTCTGGATCTTACACCATCTCATAATTGAGCAGTAAAAGCACCTGTCGATTGAATCCAGAAAATGTTGAAGAAATTTAATGGAGGAAAATCATAAACATATGTCAAGGTGTCAAAGCAGGATACACCAGTGATCTAGAAATTAGGCAATCTTTGATCTGGGTCGTCCTAGGAGTTAATCTCCATAAAAAAATTAAGTGACAAGAAGGGTTGACAAGAACATTATCTGTTCTTTCATCTCAGCTAATGGCAGCATTGTGACAGTTTCACTTGAGTCACAAAAAACTTACAGCCAAATGTTACAGTGCAAAATGCCTGCCCCAAGTCTTTAGTGTACTGAGAACAAAGCATCCCAAGACTGGTTTGCATGAAATTCTGTTGCATGTTAACAATGCATCTGCTTACACTGCCCTGGAAACAATCAATTTCTGCAGGATTAGAATATTTCAACATCCTCCCTACAGTCTGGACCTGGCCCTATTAAATTTTTCCCCAAAATAAAATAAAAATTTCATGATCAAACAATGTGAATCACCTGTAAGTGTATTTGCAGTTTATTCAAAGAAGCATGATGTTCAGCATTTATAAAGTGGTTTGAACGGATAAGAATGGAGAATACTTTGAAAAGATGAAATGATCAGATCACATTTTTTAAATTTTATTTCTTTCATTCTTAAAAGTCTCATAGTAACCCTCAAAGAATAGCCTCATTGTGTCTGACTTGACCTCTATCCCATCGCCTATTACCTTCTGTAATTCCCAGTTTCAAATTTTTTCTATTGGAGTCTTCTGATTAAGTAGCCAAAATGCTAATTTTTGGTATTAGGTGATTAAGTTTTTATGTTTAATGCCTCTTTTCATTGATCTGCTTAAAAATGTAACCCTTAGGTCAGGGTTAAGTATCGGATGTTTTTTTTTTAATTTAGAAATAAGTGGTTATGTTAGCTTTTGGGAATAAGCATGTTAGCTTTAGGTCCTAAATAGGAAATGATAGTTTTAAGTGAAGGAGACCTTGCCATAAATTTATACACTTTACAGTATTTACTGCTTCTACAGGCTACAGTACATTATAAACAAATTAACCATGCTTTTTGCTCTTTTGAATACTCACAATTCAGTCTTTCAATTGTTTTTACATGAAAACATACTGTTTAGCTATACCTAGTGAGAAACAGCTATTCCTTTATTGCCAACCTAACCATGAAGCTTACGATTTCTACTGTTGGACAAAAATAAATAAGTAAATAAAGCCCCATCAAACCATCAAAGTGTTAATTTGTCTCCATGGCAGACACACACTGATAGTCAAGCAGTTAAAACTAGCTGTCTAGAAATAAAAGCTACCGAAGGTCAAATCCTACCCATGTGTGAATTGTTCTGTTATTTTTTGCAAGTAAAAATAAAGTTTAGTTTACACATAATAATGTAGCTTCCAATTGCAAAGAGTTATTTAATTTTAAGGCATGTATGCTCAAAAAAATCTGTTTTCATATTAAATAGGTAAATGAATAATTTTTTTTAAATGAAATAGAGCCAGTCTGTATTTTAATTTTAGTTTTTCACTTTAGAATATTGATTACTAATGTGACATATTTTGAAAATGAAGATTATTTAAGTTTTGAGCATAAATGCCTTAAAATTCAAGTATATGTTGCTCATTAAAAGATTTATAATTGCAAATGCATGATGAGAGCAGTAGACTTTAACAAGCCCCAAGTGGACCTCTACTTCAGAATGCTTGTTGAATTAACCCCTTCAAGACTTCAAGAATTTTCAACATTGACGAAACCCGTGTTCCTTCAGTGCATGAAAACTGTAAGGTGCTACCTTGAAGGGAAAACTCACATCTGGGGAAAGGGGCAGAAATATCACTGACATTTTGCATGAGTGCATCAGGTCAATTCATTTGCCTTTTTTCATATTTCTTAGGCAAAAAAAATCAATCCAAGGCTGAAGATAGGAGCTCCTGTTGAAAGCAAAGGTGTGACAAAGGCTAACGGCTGGATGATTGGTAACATCTTTCATGGATGGCTCAAGCATTTTATGAAGCATGTTCGTCCGAGCAAAGACTGCCCTTTGTTGATTATGAATGGCACATAAATCACAAAGAACTTACAGTTATTCTCTATGCTAGATCCCAACATGTTTACATATTATTGCTACAGCCCCATACGACGCACAAGTTGCAGCCTTTGGATAGGTCCCCTATGAAACCATTTAAAGGTGCATTATCGGATGCCTGCGCTTTCTGGATGAGGACAAATTCTGCCCTTAGAATTTCACACTACGACATTACCCAGCTTGAATGCACTGCTTATAAGAACATATGCTGCTTGGAAATTGCAAAGAAGGGATTTTCTTGTACAGGCATAAATACAATTAATCCATTTGTATTTTCTGATGTGGATTTTCTGCCCTTGCAGATCACGAAGCACATCATGACTCAAGCAGAAAATGAGAAAACAGATAAGCCTATGGAGTTTGTCATAAAACACCTGGTGATGAGGACAAACCTCTCCATCCAATGATTGTGACATTACTTCTATATTTTAAACAAAGACTGCACTACTCAATGCAAACAAAAGAAGGCTTGCTACTAGGAAAAAACGGCAGAGAAAAGTGAAATTCTCACCAGGCCCCTTACAAAGAGAAACTGGAGCAGAAACAGGAGGAGGAATGGGACATAAAGGAGGAGAGAAAGCGTAGAAAATGTGTTAAGAATCTAGATTTGCATTAACATCAGCTAATCATTCTCTGACTTCACTGACTTCTGATTCCAAAAAGTTTTGCATATTGTGTGGGGAAAGTTTTGAAGAAAACTGGATTTAGTGTGGAAAGTGTATGGGCTGAGCACATGAAAATTGTGCAAATTTAGAAACTTAAATCGTACATTATGAATATGATAAGTGTGTGTAATAATGACAAATGATTTTGTATTAAAAACAGACATTTATACTGCATTTACAAAGAAATTAGTAACTGTCCAATACAATCTGTCTGTTTGAAATTTTTAGAGAAAATTAATATTTTTGAATACATGTTTTCCCAGTTCTTTTTTGCCTCAAGCATTCTGTAGTATTTTATAATGTTTGAAATATGTTATAAAGGATTTTATTCATTGAGTTTATGAAATATTATTAATGAAAAACTGTTACTGTCCAGCTCTACCCGACTTTCCCCTAACTGTTAATCCTAAATGACTCCAATGCATAATAACTTATTAAAGCCTATTGTAGCTATTCCTTGCCCATTATCGATCACCTGCCTATTATCAAGTAAAAACATATTTGATACACTACCCCTGCTCGTGTACCACATTGTTTTTTTGTATCCTTTTTTGCCATCAGCCATGTTCTGTATACAATGTCTTAGAAATATTATATTGTCAGAAAATGAATGTAAATAGTGACGACTTGCAGAAAGACCTGGAAATATGACGTTATTACAATTAGCTGCAAATTTCTGTTAAGTCTGTAATAAACTAACTTTTAGTCTATATCACTGCAGATTCTCGGCACATTCTTGCAAGCCTGCTCTGCATGTTCTAAATTTCACATTTCTTGTAGTAATATCTTTAAAGCTCTTCTTCTTAGATTCCAAGGAGACGTTACAAAATTTGCATTTATTTTCTGTGGAAGAACTAAGAGAAAACTCTGATTTTATGAAAAGTTTAAAGTACTTGATGTATATATTTTATCTACATATTTTGAAATCAAAGGTTATTTTTCTTTTGTTGTAGTATGACTAATAATAATAATAATAATTATAATAGTAATAATAATAAAAGCACTTATATACTGCTTTTAGAATTGAAATAAGGAATACCACAATATAAATAAAACAAAATAAAATAAATTATTAGACTGATAGAAATATTTTCTGACATCAGAGGACCATAAAATATAGTCAGTATCTCTCGGACACATTGTGCCGATTGTGATACATTAGGTATTTCATGAAGGTTTACTAATGTTATCTTGATGGAATTTTGACAAATTCACACAAAATATCTCTTATAATAGTTCTGTCATCTATGATAGTAAAATCACAAGTGAACCATTATCAGTAATTAATTTTTCCTCATTATGTGATGAGCATTGAAAATTGTGTTCATTTGAAGATAACCTCACCTTCGGTTCAAAAAATCTGCCAGGTTTGAGCAATTATTCTTCCTAATATGATCAATCCTTCATCTAGAACTAAACCTGTTTACTCAAATAAATATTGCAGCATTGTGAATACAGTGAAAATTTGATTTTACACTCTCCGATTTTATGTTATCCTGCTTTTTATGCCATACATTTAAAATCCCAACTTAATGTCCATAACAGAAACATTTTCGCAATTTTGCTCTCTTTAATTTTATTTTCTTTTTCTTTCTTTTCTTTTTCTTTTTTCCCCAATTTGACAATATTTTTGTATTCAGCTAGGGATTACACCGATTTTACATGAAGTGTGCAAACTCTGCATACAAGCCGCATCTGACCAAGAGTCCTTTCGACACCTGGCGGCATGCTTCTGCTTCTATTACTGTTCTGTGGCTTCCACATCAACCCCTCAATGAGTGGTGTTGTGCGCTGTAGCACTGTACTAAGTTTAGAGACTCAATTTTATCATTTTATTCTGTGATGCAATGTTTTGTAAAGATTGTAAAACCAACTAAAAAGCTGAAAGTACTTCCATCGAAGAAAGTAGGATATTCTTGAAAGTCAATACTCTCATGAGTTTGCATGTTGATTTCACAGGGAAACTTAAATTATGTGCGACAATAAATTCTACAATGAAAAATTGTAATGGTATTGAGATGAGTTTTATGATTTATGGTTCATTCTCTGAGAGGAAATCACCCAAAATATCATTGCTATAAGAACTAGAGAGTACTTTCAAAGTGGTTTTTAGACAAGTTGGCATGGTAAATGCTTCCATCTATGTCTCCCTTTTAAAAGAGAAAGTGCTATACTTTGCTGCTAGATTTCGAATCAATAATTTCAAAGCATCGAATGGTTGGATCAGTTGCTTTAAGAATGCCATAATCTTGTTTATAAAGCTCTTTGGAGAAAGTGGATCCCAAAACTAGCAGAATGGAAGAGTGAACTTCAGAAGCATGTTGAAGGTTATGGCCTTAAGGGCAGTTTACAATGTAAATGAAATTGATGTTCTGTACTGCTGCCAAGCAAAACGTTGACCTACAAAGTTATGATGACACAAGGTTCAAGCAGAGAATAATTATTGTTTTCTTGCAATGCTCATGACTGACAAATAATCCCCATCAGTTATAGGTAAATATGACAAGCCATGCTGCCTAAAGGTAGTTACAACATTGTCAACCAAATGTAAGGTCAAACAAACTTCTGGATTATAGCAGCAATCTTTCAGAATTATATGCTCCAGCTTGATTGTCAAATAGGTGGTGCTAAGTACAAACATCCTTCTGTTTATTGATCAATGTGCTGCACACCAAAAAGACAACTACTCCAAAAATGTTCTAGTAATATTCTTTCCTCCAAATTATACCAACAACCTATAGCATTTGATGAGGTGCGATAACATTCAAGTCCCATTATAGGAGACAAATGGTAAGGAACTCCGTTTCTTCTATAGATGAGGTACTGCCAAAGGTGCATCAAAACTGAGTTTGAACATTCATTCTGTAATGCACTCCATTGTGAGACTTGACAAAATAAAACTGCTATAACCCTTCAAGAAATGTGGTTTGCTGTTGAAGGTGACTGTAGTGATGCCTTCACCCTTATTAATTGGAAGCGCAACTGGGAATCCATATAACCTATGTTAGTGGAGTTTGAAGATTATGTTGCTTGTGATGATTGTATCAATGTTTGTAAAGTGTAAAGCGTTGACTAGGTGCTAGATAATAACCTTGCTTTAACTGAAGAAGATATGTGTTATGAAGTAATTAAGAGAACATTATGTAGCATATTACATACTTTTCAAGGTATGTAAAAACAAGAGCACACTTTCAAAAGTTAATGTTAATGATTAAATGCTTGGCATGTGCTAACAATGGAAAATGAACTATATTGGAAGGGACAAATAAACAGAAAGTCTTTGTATAAGCAAATATTTATTTTATAGTAGTTATTTGTACAACATTAGCTGGAAAGGAAGTATCAGACTTATAACATTTGGTCATGGCCAGACTCAAAACACTGATCTTCAGCCATTTGTGATAAGGCTCACCTAACTGAACTACTCAGCCATTCCATGTGGATGGGTGTGACATTTGCATAACATTCTAACCAGTTAATTTCTCTGCAGATCTGTTACAGTTTGTCACCTCTCATAACTGGATAACAGTATAGTACATCAAATCTTGTACCTTCTGTGCCACCACAGAATCCTAACAACATTTAAGACAGTAGCATCTTAAACACCCCAGGATGGGCATAACAAAACTATGTAACTCTATTGATCATCTCCAATGACAACAAGGAAATTCTGTGAACTTAGTAAAACAAATATCTTTTGAATTTTTTTATTTTCATTAATGTCCCCTGTGATAATTATACATATATTTCTGGATTATAACATTTTAGAAATAATGTCCACAGGATGGGTGTGACACTGTGAAGTTTATATTTGACCTAAATTTTGTGCAGCAAAATTATCAAGGAACTTGAAGAGAAAGAGTGAGGATCAAGAACCACTGGAATAAGAAGATTATGGTACAGGAATGTTTAAATTTTTAATGAATTAGCTAAAAAAACACATTACTTTAGTTTTTTGCAAGATCCCATAAGTTTAAATTTTAGAGCTTTAGATCTAAATTTTAAACTTGTGAAACTACTGAATTAGAAGATTGACATTTTTTGTGTTATTACAAACCATGCTGTTTACAAAATGAGTGGAAAGTTATTTTTCATATTCAACATATTGAATTCTTAAAAATATATTAATTATGTATTTAGGAACAGTAATATTTTCTTTCTATTGCCAAATTTCTTTTAGAGCTTATATATCTCACTAGATCAAAAGAGTAGTCCACTCATTTTGGTCATTATGTCCTTTATCTTTCATGGAAAAATGGAACGAAGGTCTGTAAACAAAATTGTGGCAGCTACATACACCTAATTATTAAAATGTTCTTAAAATTTTATTCTTTGGAGTATAACAACTAAAAGTATGGGCTGTTATGACAACCAAAAAGTCTTATAAAACCTAATTTTATCCAATTAATTTATTTCTCCATAAAATATTAATAGCAGTCATACCATGGAGTACAGTTGTGAAAGATATTAAGCTACTTAATTTATGTCTTAATTCTGAATCAAGTAAGTGTAGTATTCATGACTAAAATGGCTACCATCTTACTCTCACTTCTGTAAATTTTTATTCCTTTTATAAAGTTACAGTTGTGAAAGATATTAAGCTAGTTAATATATGTCTTAATTCTGAATGAAGTAAGTGTAGTACTATTGGTTACAATGACTAATGTCTTAATCTCACTTCTTAAAATGTTATTTCTTTTATAAAGTTTTGTTGATGAATAAAACAAACTTTAAACTACCAACATTGATAATTTATAGCAATAAAATGTAGTATGTGTACACTTCAGATTTGCTTGAAAAATAAATGTATTTACAGTGGATTAAGTTATTAAACTTATCTACTATGAGATGCAAACAATAAATAAAGATTTAACTTAATTAGCAGAAATAATGTTCAGGCTCACTGTAGCATGGAATGGCAACTGCCATGGGTGGACAAGGTTGTTAAGATGCAGACTGATAAGCAGGAGGTCTGGGGCTGATTCCTACCAGGATGCCTGCCCTGATTGAGGTTTTTTCCACAATTTCCTCAGTTCTCGTAAATGGAAAATGCCAGGGAGGTGCCCCAAACTTAGGCCTGGAACCCTTCCTTTCTTAAAAAAAATTCTTTCCCAAATCATTTTATGTATCATCAGTACCCATTGCCTGTGATGCCTCAACAGTAAAATATGCATTAAACAGTATTAAAAAAAAATATATATATATATAGTATGGAATGGCTCAACTGGTCTTCTAAGCATGGAACCAATAACCCCCCTCATCTGATTCTACACATATCAGGATTTTCTTTACTGTGAGTGATACAAGGGTAGGTCCATAAGTTTCCGGCTTAACCATAGGTATGATAAAGACAAAAACTGTATTTCACTTTTCAATATAGTTACTCCTTATTGCAATGCACTTCTCACATCTTTGAATTAACATTTTAATCCCCCCCCCCCAAAAAAGAAATAAGTCTTGTCTGCAAAATGGGCATAACATCCATCCCTTCTTTGTCACACTTCAGTTTCCTTTCTTGAAGGTCCTTCTCGAGTTTGGAGAAGAGGAAATAAGTCACTGAGAGCTAGATCTAAGCTGTATGGTGGATGGTCCATCTCCTTGAAGCCACATTTCTTCACAGATTCCTTTGCAACAAGAGCTGTGTGTGAAGAAGGCTCACACCACCACTCAGCTTTCCTCGTCTTTTCTATTTGATGGAAGCACATAGTCTGTGCAGTAGGCCAGCATAGTACTCCCCATTTATTGTGGTGTTCCTCTCCTTGAAGTCAATGAAGAGTATTTCTTCAAAGTCCCAAAAGATTGTGGCCATGATCTTCTTGGTTGACTGAGTGACCTTGGCCTTTAGAAATGGTGCTTCACAAGATTGATGCCACTCCATTGATTCTCTTTTGGACAAGGGATCATAATAGAGGACCATAGTTCTATCTCCTATAACATTGGTTTGAAGAACTTCTCTCTTGTTGCCAAGGCAGAGCTCCAAAAATGCCTGACAACAGATGACGCGTTGCTGCTTTTGGACTGAGGAAAGAAGTCTAGGCACCCATGTTCATGACTAATGATGTGATGTGTGTCCCTGCTTTTGCCAGGCTACATCAAAAGCTGCTGTTTGATCCCTGCTGCCTTCATTTATAGACACTTCCTCTTGAACTGCTGCTGTCACTGACTCTTTGGCAGTTTCTTTCAGGCTCAGCTCTAGTTGGGATTGGCAAAATTTTGATGGTGGTAGATGAATTACACAACAAAATGATGTGCTAGTTTCCTACCTTTACCAATTCACCTTATTCCATAAGAAAAGCTTAAACTTCATAGCCCTTGGTGGTATCCACTACTTTTGAAGTCAATGTAGAATTCAATTCCCTACATGCTAAGAATATAATAGAATAATCTAGTAGCAAGTCCTTTTCTGCTTTTGGAATTTTCAATTGCAGTGACAATCAATTTTCAACAGTTCTGGCATATTAAGTTTTCTATATCAAATTAGATAACATTAAATCAACAATAATAAAATGCTTCTGAGATCCAATGCCATCAAACCTAGAGCTATTGTCACCTTCTGGTACTATGTGAGACAGTTTTTACCAGAAACTGAAGCTCACTACAACTAGGAAGGTTAGGTTTACATTTGATTTCAGTACCTTTTGTAGTATTGTCAAAAACACTCCTTTTCTGTTACCAAATGGCCTTATTCTACCATTATTGATAGAAAAGCTTCAAACTATTTGGAAAAAATGACAGTTACTATTGTGATACAAACAATATTTCATATGCACTTCAAACAAACAAAAAATCCACCTTGTTTGTGGGAGCCTTAATCATTATCCAAGTATCTACATCTGAAGTAGAGGTAGCAACTACGAGCATGAAATTTACCCCATCTCAATGCAGCTGGGAATCATAAAGTTATAGTAAGTTTTATGTTGATTGTGATGCTGGCATTTAAAGAGGACATGGCCTAAGTGACAACTAAATCACTGTTTAAAGGGCTTGAACATTAACCCTTACAGGAATGGAAGCAAATTTTTTTTTTCTGAACACGACACAGTAGGGTCAGTTGAAGCCACCTTCTCTTTGCTCTGCATGTTGCTGTCATCTTCAAGCTGTTTGTATACATCACCAGAACCTGTTCCTTTGTTAAAAGAAAGAGGGTTTAATACTGCTGCTCAGTTGATGTATGTTGTATGTTGATGTATGGGGTCTCAAAGTGAATTTAAATATAGTGTTTGAAAAAGGGAGAAAGAAAGAACAAAAAATAGTTTGTGGCCAGTAAGAAGATACAGGTAGTGAAATATTATATTTATTGGGAGTTAAGCTTAATAATTCAGGTAAATGGAGAAACAGGTACAATAAGTAGTTACAATAGGACACATTTGGTGAGAAAATGACTATTTATGGCATGTGCATTGGATGTATAATGACTTGAAAAGATATAATACCCAAGATTATTAGAATCAAGATGCTCATATGGGTTGAAAGAAAATATCACTTTAGGGATGCTGCAAATTAATTTTAAATGTCTCACTAAATGCAGCAGATGTGGTTTTATTTAAAATGGGAAAGTTAGCATAAGAGAACGGTTCTAATGAGAACATGAAATTATTGGTTTAGATTACAACTACCCTAAGAGAATATTATAAAAGAATGCCCAAAATTTCAAGAAAGGCATTTAGGTACTTAAGCCTGGATGAGCAGATAAAAGGGTATTTGATTAACAATGGTAAGGGAAAATATTTGGTTAAATTATGAAAACATTTTTGGACAGTTTTTGTCTTGGATAGAAGAAAGGGATAGGCAAGACAATGGAGCATGGTTGAAAGAGAAAAGTTTCGTACCAATATTCCTATATTGATAAATATCATTTCCAAGCAACGGAACATTGTGTCACTTAAATGGAGAATTTGTCTTATTTGTGGGGAAATGGAACACATTTTTGAGTTCGTTGTTACCAGCAAGTGGAGAAATTGAAATGATTCAGGGAAATGGTTCAGGGTTAGTCATAGTTTTTAAAAAATGTTAAAATATAAGCTAAAATTAAAATCCTTGAGAAGAATTTATGTGTATGGTAAAAAGAATTGGATTTAGTGAGGAAAGAGCAGGAGATACATTTCATATAATGTATTTTATACATATGCAGATGTTGACTCTAATGAAACTAGATTTGGAGAGGGTAAATCAGTAAAATGGAAATCTAGTTCATATTAGATCTGTTCTATGTATTTTAATGTAAATTATAAGATTATATTATCAAGGGCAATGCTGGCACCTATGTTTACTGTGAAACTGCTAAAGAATCAGAAGCATATATTTATTCTTTGCATGGTAAGAAATGATCAAAGGGTAGGTTTAGTACAAAGTTTCAATGAACAGAAAAATGAATGCTCAGGCATTCAAGGCAGAACTTGAAAATATTGCAGGTCTCTCATGACAGGAAACCAAAGTGAAACACACTAATGGCACATGTAATAATAATAATATTAATAATAATAATAATAATAATAATAATAATAATAATAATACATCTGGACATTGTTATTCTTAGCACTTTATATAAATATAAATGAATTAGAATTACAAACTTTTATAATTTCAGATCCTCAGGCTCTGAATCTGAAGCAGCTGATATTTTGAAACCTAAGAGAAAGGACATCATAGAAGATGATCTCAACATTGCAAAGAAAAAGAAGAAAAAGAAGCACAAGCACCATCATCATAAACACAAAAAGCATTCTGGAGATAAGCATGAGAGGTAGATATAAGCGAAGTATATGTTAAATGAGTTTTAAGTTTTAAATATTGGTAGTAGATTAATGTAGAATGATAATTTTATAATGTTGTCGGTCCGAAGATTTTATGAACTTTGTGATGAGGTTACTGTTGTTTGGAAGATCAATAAATTAACTAAATTTTCCTTCTTTTCGTTTATGAATATGTTTTCCCATACAAATAATTCTAAGGGTTTTTGAAGAGCTTTTAAGAGTATGTTTTTTTTTTTTTTTTTTTTTTTTTTTTTGCCAGAATTGGTATGCTACTGCTTTTTTTCTGTGTGTTTATATTTAACATTCCTCATGTGTTGCTTAAACCGTAGTGTAATGTTCCTTTTTGTTTTATCTATATATTACTTATTGCAGTCTTTGTAACTGATTTCATAAATACTGCTTGTTATTTTGTCTTTTGTGTTCGTTTTAGGAGGTTTTTTAAACTGCATTTGTTCATTGGAGCCTAAATAATGTTGGCATCTTTAAAAATGTCATGGAATTTTTGGGTGCACATCAATGGAATATCAATTTCTTATATATATAAAATCTCCTTTGTAACATTTCAGTGTGGTGATTAATAACAAATAAAGACATCACCACACTGAAAGGCTACAAAGGAGATTTTACATTCCATCCATGGGCACACCAAAAATTCCAGAAGCAATAAAAATTAATCTGAACAATCTTCAAAAGCTACTAATGTGTGTTTAATATCAATATTAACAGTGCTCTCTGTGTTTTAATACTTTGTAAATATTGGATGATTCAGTCCATTTTCTGAATTAGGTGAAGAAACATAACCTCTTAACTAAGAAGTCACTAGAACATACCATTTTGGTGGGTAAAACTTTCTTCTATGCTACAAACTCTCATTAGTAGAGAGAATCATATGATTTTCATTTTGGCCATATATCTTTAAAGCCATCTTGATTTAAGTTCCCTCTGCAGCTTCATTTGTGGTGTAAGGAAATGCCCAGTACTCCACTAGTAAGCTCTAAGTCCAAGGTCTTCATTAAGCACATTCTTGGCAAAGTGATCTTCCTTACCATAATTACCTGCTTACGGATGGGATTTTGATGGATTTGAACTGCTGCTGTTCATACAATACAATGGTGACCAACTCTCATGCAATCTTTCACACTGCCAGTCTTTGTGAATCTTTGGATGTTCAATATGCAAACTTTTTGCTGATCTTCAAAGTTTTTAGGGTCATGAAAATTTCATCAGCTGACTTTCCAACCCTATGCAGAGCAATTACAAATACTCTGTTTTCATATTTTTCCCACTGCATGCTAACAAGAAGATGCATGCTTGCTCTTTCATGGCTGAATACACAAGGTTAATTTCAGTGCAGGCATGGCTTACAACCTTGACAACCAGCTGTACAGTACAAGCCAAAAGTTTGAAGCCATATTTTTTGCTAGACCAAATATATAATAAAATATAATGGATGATCAAATTTATTTGGACTTTATTGCGAGTTATTTAAATGAATGATGACACTATTGCAGAACAGTTTCTCTCAGTATAATGAATGGATCAAGTTCTGAAAATTTGCTTTGAAGGGCAGTGGTGAGCCTGGGAGTGGAGAAGATAGAGAAATTATAATTCAGTTTGTTTACAAAATACAGGCATTTTAGCTCTCTAACAATTTGCTAGGTTGCACATTATTGTATTCTCGAAGCTGATACAGTTCAAGGCAAGGTGTGCTGACTAGCAATTGTAATATATTCAGAGTTGGTAAAGTAAGAATAAATTTGATCATCCAGCATATATATATAAGAGCTCATTTGTTTGCTTTTCAAGATGTTACTTTTAAATATTGTAATACCACTTTTGTTCATAATTAACTTACAGGAAGCACCATAAAAAACACAAGCATAAGAAAGAAAATGAAAATGGTGATGCAGCTCAAATTGATGACAATAAGAAGCTCAGTAAACCAAAAGATAATATTTCTATCAAGATATCTGCAGGAAGCTCAAAGAGAGAAGTTAAGGGAGAAGGGATGATGAAGAGCAGTGAGAAGGACGTTATCATAAATGGAAATGGCACAGTAGCTGGGAGTGCAATCATTTGCAATACAAAACAGAAGTCCTCTCTCCCAGTTATACTGACTGCATTACCAAAGCCACAAGAAACTGATTCATCAGAGTCTGAGCCAGAAACCAAAGCTAAGGATAGTGAATCAGATATTGAAGTGGCAGTAATAGAAGATGATATTGACCTGGAAGATCTCATGAGACAAAAGGTATGTATGTTTTGTTAGAAAGTATCTATCAAGTAGTATTGTTTTCAAGTGACTTATTGACATGTAATATACTGCATTCATTTGTATGATTGTGCACCATTTTTGATTAATTTACCCAGAATGTTAGGATAGTAATTTGTGAATTGTTAGGAGCCTATTTTGATTTGATTGAAATAATGTAATCAGTTACAAAATGAAATAATAATAATAATAATAATAATAATAATAATAATAATAATAATAATAATAATAAATAGTGGGTATTTGGAAGTGAGAACTAAAATAAGAAATTGCTGTTCTAAATTAATCGTCAAGATGTGTATAAAATCTGTTATATCATTAAGATTATTGTATGATGAGTTGAACTACATGCCATTATTAGCTGCTTTTGTTTAAATTTAGTATATTTCACAGACATAACATAACACAACTGCCCAATTCTGTGAAAATCCCACGTACAACTGACTAGGTAAGATAACGGCACTACACATACTGCATGGGAAATCTCAGCCATTGGAAGAGCTCTACTGGTTGGCTAATCTAAGTTATGAGACTTTAAATAGCTCTCGGATACATTTCATATAGAAAGCTTTGTTTTTGTTTTTCATCAGTATGTGATATGCCTTTTTTGTCTGGGTATTTTTGGGCATTTGAAAACAAACTTTATTTATAACAAATTATTTATGAGGATTTCACTCAAACTAGTTTTGTTCCACTTATTTGGACATGTTTGGAAGGCTTCCACTCCTGAGGAATGGAACCATGCTGATGCTGAAGCCTCCAAAACATGTCCAAGGTAGTGGAACAAAACTAGTGAAATTTGTGTGAGTTTCTCATAAATAATTTATTATATTATACTAGATTTCATTGTGAAAATCTGTCAGCCCTGGTGGTGTAGTGGTAACCATACTTGCCTTCTAAACCCCAAGATTGCAGGTTTAAACCCGGCCAGGACCGGTGGATTTTTTCGGGCGTAAAAATCCTAAATATGGTTTCCTTCGGAAGGGAAGTAAAGCCGTGGGTCCCATGTCGTACATTTATGGCATGATAAAGAGCCTCAACCTGAAAGAAGAGGCCTCTGAGCAAAATTTGTTGGCCATTTCACACCCTGAGTTGAATGGGACGCTGATGACCTGAGATGTTAAAGAGTGTCCATAAATAAACCAAATACAACAACTGTGAAAATCCCCACTATTTAAATATCAATTAAATCATTATTTGGTTTCCTTAATCCAACAAAATAAAATTACGCATATGACTTATCTATAATTGATGTAAGAGTTCTAGAAAATCTTACTTTTAATTGACTTTGAATCTCTTTCTTTTAGGCATTGCTTCAAGCCAGATTAGGTGCATACATGTCAGAGGAAGATGATGAAGATGATAGTAGCACTGGCAACAAGGCTGCTAAAGTTGATCCTGAAGTCATTAATTTAGCGGATGATGATTCTGAATCAGCAGCAGAAGTCCCAAGAAAGAAACATGAAAAAAAGAAAAGAAAGCACAGTAGGTAAGTGTGATTACAAAAAACTTGAAATGCTCTTAAAACCTACATATGTCAGCATTTCAATTTAAATAATGTGCCATTAATTCCTTGTAGAGTTTGTCAAACAGTTTCTTAGATATTGGTATAAGATATTTGATAAATACATATTTCTCTTTATACAAAGACATAGTTTTCTGTATAAAATATAGTAAACTTTTGTAACAGTTTGTAACATTGTAACTTTTGTAAAATTTAAAAATGTTAATAGTTTTCTGTATATGCAATCATTTGTATGGGTGTGGTGATATGCAATGATGCTATCTTTCTTTGCAAAGTATAGTTCAAAGATGATTCTGCTTGCTCTTTAAGAAAACTACATTTAGAGAGCTCCTTGAGACAGAGAATTAAACTGTTAGAAAGTTTGAACAGCATAAGCTTTAAATAAAAGTAAAACATAACAAATTACTTATGAGGAAATCACTCAAATTTCAGTAGTTTTATTCCACTTACTTGGACACATTTCAAAGGCAAATTTCCTTCATTGCCAGCATGGTTCTATTGTCAGCTTTCCAGCTTGCTATTAAGATGTTGTTCTTTGGATTTTATACATTTTTTAATGAGGTTACAGTTGTTTGGAAGATCAAAATTAACTAGATTTTCTTTGAATAAAATCATGTGATATATGTTGTACTAAACACTTGTATTGCATCACTTGTGTGATATTTGGAACCGGTCTTGAAGACTTTGTCTTCATCTTCTGCCAAGGATACAACTGGTTGGGGAATTCAATGGCTCTGTAGAGAAAAATTAGTGTTTTCTACCTTTGGAATATCAAAATTCATTAATCGATCTCTGTATTTATGAATGTAAATTTTTTCCCAAGTATCCAGTTCTATATGTCCTTGAGTATCTTAATAAATCCACCTTCTTCACAATCTCATGGTTTTAGTCCTGGTTTTATGTTCCTGAAATGCTCTTCTAAAAGAATTACAGAATAATGTGAGCAGATTGTGAAAAGATCTATATTGGAAAAACAAAGAAAAATATAGGCACACATTTAGAAGAGCATTTCAGGAACATAAAATATAAACAGACAGGTGGATCAGGTGTGGCATATCATTTTTGGACCAAAACCATGAAATTATGAAGAAGGTGGATGTATTAAAAGAGACTCAGGAACATATAGAACTGGATGCTTGGGAACAAATTTACATTTGTTATACAGAGATCCATTAATGAACTTTGATATTCCAAAGGTAGAAAACACCAATTTTAAGTACATTAAAACACCACCAGGGCAGCGCTTCATCTCTATAGAGCCATTGAATTCTCCAACCAGTTTTATCCTTGGCTGAAAATGAAGACAGAGAGAGGTCTTCTAAACTAGTTCCAAATATCACACAAATAAGTGAAGCAATATGAATGTTTAGTACGACATATATCACATGATTTTATTCATATGACATGGCTTCACTGTGTTAGTTCCATATATTTTTTAAAATAAGTTTCTTTTTTAAAAGATATGTTTTAAGTAGATTTTCTTTCTTTTCATTCAAGAATATATTTTCCCACACTGATAATTCTATGGGGTTTTTAAGAGTTTTGGTTTATTTTGGAACTGGTTTTTTTTTTTTTTTTTTTTTTTTTTTTAAGCTAGAAATGGTATGCTACTGCTACAGATTTGAATAGTTTGGGATTTTCACAGTGAAATGTAGTATCATATAACAAATTATTTATCAGGAAATCACTCATATTTCATTAGTTTTCACTAGTACTTGGACTTCCTCGTAAATAATTTGTTATG
Source organism: Metallyticus violacea (assembly GCA_030762175.1). Classification (NCBI taxonomy): domain Eukaryota; kingdom Metazoa; phylum Arthropoda; class Insecta; order Mantodea; family Metallyticidae; genus Metallyticus; species Metallyticus violacea. Next base: position 40,398,384 of record CM060845.1, on the reverse strand, counting down.
TGATATTATATTTGACTATGAAAATCCCAAGCTATTCAAATCTATATTAAAACTGAAAAAGTTTGAACTGGATAAGCATTAAACAAAACTGTAGACACACAATTAAAGAAACTGGGGCAGTATCTGAGGAAATGACCAACTAAAGTTGTATTAGTGAGTTAGTAGTATGTTCAGTGCATATAATTGAAAAATTATTTCAATCACAAGATTGAAAATCTTCCATTGGCTGAGAATCAATGTGATCCACAGAGATTTTAATAAATGTAATCTATAATCAGCACAATGAGGGCAATAATCCCAACAACTTCTTTGAGGTAAAATGACCTCTGTTAAAATAGCAGAATTAGCATAACATCAACACAGTTGGCCAAGGTTTCTGAAGTATAGACTCATGAATGGAAGGTCTGTGGTTCCTGACTGAGTTTTTTACTAGGTTTCATCAATCCTTAAAAGTTTTTTTAATAATGTTTTAATCCCATTTTTATTATTGAGGCAGTAAACACTGATAATACATGAGATGAAAGTTCAAGATGTAAGTTTCTAGCATTTGCCATTTGTGAGGACTGAGGAAAATGTGGAAAAAACCTCTTGTCAGGGAGAACAATCCTGACAGGCTTCAAATGCCAGACCTCCTGCTCAGTCCCTAAACTTAGGTCTACAATACTTCCTACCCAAAATTCCTTTTGCAATTTCTCATTGCATTTCATGTATCGTCAGTGTTCACTGCATATACAACAGTTTGACCAATAGGGTCCTTAAATTGGGGGGGGGGGGTTACTGAACATTTAAACAACATAAATTCTTAAAATAAAATTAAAAAAAAAAACAGTACAAGATGTTGAACAAAAATGGCTTCAGAAGATACTGTAATCAAACATTATTTTCTTCTGAAATGATTGTAGTTATGCAAATAATCATTGTTTCATTTTATTCTATTAAGTAGTACAAATTATGGTCTAATATAGCTGGAGAATTTTTTTATTATTCCAAGAAGAATGTGTTCAAGACAATTATGAGGTATCTCCAATTCCTTCAAAATATTCCAAGTGTAGGTGTCGTACTTCCTCTGCAATCAAAGAACAGCTCTCCCAACTTTCTATTTATTACATGGAATGCCATATATTTCACTCAGATGTGGGATACAAACTTCATAGGTGTTCTCTGCATCAACCTCATTAGCTTGAGCTAAATCTCTTTTAAATCTGATGGTAGGATCAAGTATAAAAGCTCTATCCTGCTGCTGATCATTAGCTGTAAAGCCCTGGGGAATGGGGGGGGGGGGAGCACACTTCAGTTTTTGTTGTTTATAATATTGAAACCATTAATGATTTTGCATAGATTGTATTACTCAATTAAAGCTTCATATTGACTGATTGTTATAATGTGATTTCATTTCTGTAAACAGCTATAATATTGGAAACTTAATTGTAATTACTGGTTATGGTTTGTAGTTATTTAAAATTTTGCAAGAAGTATATGAGTACTACAGAGCTACTATAAATTAATTTGTTTTCAAAATGCTATATTTTTCAAAGTATTATACATACTGTATTTAGTATTTCACCACTAAAGAACTCTGCAGTTTAAGTGCCAACTGATAACATTTAGTTAACCATATATATTCTGTAGTTTTGATCTGAACTCGGTTGCAAAGTGAGAACATAGGTTCATATCTTGTTTGGATCCAGGTGCTTGGTATATAATTTTAACAAGTTTTTATTGAACTACTAGAGTGTTCAGTATCCCTCATCTCTTGTTTTAGTCAGGATATAAATGTTATGAAAAAATTAATAATTGGTTTTGCCAAAAAGATACAAAAACAAGGTTTATATTTACCTACAATATACGTTCCTTTGAAGTTTGAAATTTAAATAAATACCTGGTTTTTTGTTTCATTCAAATATGTTAGGGAAAAAACAGTAAACTGGACTTAAGGAACATCCATAAGTTTAAATCACCAATTGGGATTTAAATAAATAATTACAAGTGTGGGTGCAGCAAGAACATTTAAATGGCTGATAGTGAAAGGGTTAATGATGATAAACCTTATTAGAAACTCCCTATAATAGTTAAGTTTTTAGTGATGGTAACTTCATAAGCAATGAAGGAATTTGGCAATTCATATTTTGTTCAGTACCACAACCCCCCCTTTTTTTTAAATTTATCGTCCATTTTTATAGGTACATCCCCAGCATTTGCCATTTATGAGGACTGAGGAAAACCTGAAAAAAAAAACACTTTCAGTGGGATTGGAACCCCAGACCTCTAGCTTATGAGTCCATGCCTTGACAACCCCGCCAACCATGGTACCATAACAGAACATAACTTAGTACCATAACAGAAAAATATCAAAGGGTACTGTATAATTTGTTGGTAAACCATTTTATCCCTACTTTTTGAACATTAAAAGGGGGTTAAAAATGAACTCATTATGGTAATTAATTTAGTTGATATTCTAAAATAATATTGCTCTTACCTTAATAAATATAAATTTGCTCTAAATCATAAGTAAGTTGTAAATAACATGATTGCTGCTTGAAAGAGCATTATGCCTTTCTTTCATATTTAACAGGAGTAGAAGTAGAGAACGAGAAGTAAGAATAGAAGATGCTCATGAAGCTCACAGAAGAACTGTCAGAGATGAGAGAGAAAGGGAGAGGAAGAGAATTGTAATTGAGCGAGAAATAAAGAGGCCAAGAGAAAGTGAACACTATAGTAATAGGGAAAATCAGCATAGATTACAGAGTGATAGAAGTAACAGGCGAGATTCACTTAATGATTCCAACAGAAGAAAACGTCCTTCAAGTAGAGAGCCTCCTAAAAGAAGATCCAGTAGGAGCAGAACCCCATTAAGTAAGTAATCAGCTTAAAATTAATATTGTTTTCTTATTCAAAACATTAACTGTTATATATTTTAAATAAAATAATAATAGATGTTAACATTTTCTTCAGAGCAAATTTTAATGTGAAAGATATAAACAAGTGATGCAGAATAAAAAAAAGATGTAAGTATGCAAAAATATCAGAATAGATTTAACTTAGTTTCCAATTCTTTGAAGAATAAAGTAAGTAATGAATATTTTAATGCTTCTGAAATGTCTGGGAGCATGCAATATTCTGTGTACTGCGAAAGTAAATTCTTTTCTGTCTAGTACAAGCACCAAAGCATTAAAAACTTTTCCAAACTCCTTGCAAGCTTTCACCTAGGGTAAATCTTTGTTTTAGATTCTTTTGGAAGCTCCAAATTATATTAAGCAAATCATCTGAAAGGACCACAATTGCTAATTGCCTGTCCCACATATTCAAATACAAAATTGTTATAATTAATAAATAAAAGAATGTAGTTGAACATAACTAAATTAATGAATTATGTTACATCTAAGACTGCATTTTTATACCAGCAGCTTTGAGAGCAGATTGCATTGCTATGATTTTAATTGGATTAAAAATCTATCCAATAGGAGAATGAAGTAGATGTAAACAAATCACCAGTTTGTATCACTCCAGGGCCATGTGCAGTTGCAATGACAGAACATGGACAGACAAAATACTTTCATTAAGTATATAAGAGTTTTTCATCACTTAAAAGCTATATTTTTTGTACCTTATCTCTAAATGACATGCAGCACACAAGGCATGGAATTAAATAGTTAATTACGTGATCAGCATTCCACTAATCTGAGCTGGACATCTGTTCGATACCCTCCAGATCGAACATCTGTCACTCGATTCATCATCCCCTGGATGAATCATGTAAACACACCCCCCCCCCAAGTCCCAATTTTTTTTTTTCTTCATCCCGAATCACATGTACAGAAGTACTCTAGGTGTTATAATGTGGAACTCTGCATTAACAAGTACACACACATCCTGGGTACCATCTTTGGTGCCTCAGTAATAAAAATGGGCATTAAAAACCATGAAATAAAATCTTGGATTTTCAAGTTCCTGTTATCTCTGGCGATATAACCCTTCAGCTGACTCTGCATCATCTCTATTGGGTTTTAACTAGCAGTGATACAGTGGCATTGGGAGTACAGTGTTACCCACAAGTTTAGCCATTTTGTCAATTATTTATTTTCATACTCTTTAACATGAGGCATGATCAATGCCAGCAATTCTTTCTTAACAAAACCCTTATTGAAAGCTTTGTTTTTGCTTTGTAGCCATGCTACAATGTTACCTCATCTCCAAGGTTTGTTCTATCCTCATATTAGGGTAGGGGACATGTCAATCACAATGCTCTATGGATATGATTTGGGTAGAACCTTTCCAAACCATGATTTGAAAACATTGTCATTCATTTCTTCATAATAGTCTCTGGTTATTTTGGATACTGACACAAATTTGCCAGCTTCGACAAAACCATTTTAACTTCCAATGTACAGTACTATTAGATACTTACTCTTCTCGTGGGATTTTTAAGTCCTGTACTTTAACCTGATTGAAATGCCCACTTCTTTGATTTTATGGTGGTGTCAGTCCATGCTTTGCTTGTTGTGTGTCTCTCATGAACCCATGTCTCGTCTAAATACCTTGAGTGTTTTAGAGTTTTTTTTATTTTATGAGAAAATCTTTCCACCATAATAATGCCATGTCTGTCCATAATAATGCTCTTGTTTTGTGTTGCTCACAAACTCGAAACCAGTTTCTAGCAGCAGTTTATTCAATTTAAATCTGACCATCAGGAACGGAGTTAACTGCCAGCAGCACTATGTAAGGTAGGGGGTTAATTATTAGCAAAGAACTTGTGAACCTTTGACCTCACAAAATCATCACACACAACATTCAGCACTTGCCTGGCACAGGGTCTCTCCTTGCTGGGAATTATAACTTCACCACATGTTGACTCTTCCTTAAGTGCACTACAAATGCTTGTATTTGAATACCAGTAAATTTGGATGTTGATTTCATCACTTTGTTGATAGCAAGTTGTGGATACTTCTTACAGAATTAGTTAAACACGTTTAGTATTATAATCTTTTCACCATTCGTACCAGTTTACCATGCCTATGTTTAAATGCTTATTTATTGCACCATATTACTTTCATATCAGTGCTCCTTCTTGAGCCATCCCTCTCTCTGCCAAGGCATTCCAGTTGCACAAGCCACATGAATTATTCCAGTTAGAAATTCAATAAATTGTGTATTTTTTTTTTATAGTTGAACTATGCTTAGTACTAATATGTTGTGCTTTAGCAAAAAGGAAGTGAGTTTTCAGATCTCAGTTGTGGTATTTTTCAAGGAACTGTTTAAAGGGCAGAAGCGTCACACAAACCATGAAGACAGTGCCTGTTGTCAAAACTCACTGATTTTGTTTATGCATACTGCAATCTGTTAATGGACAGACATAAGTTATATTTAGAGACAGGTGTTAGTTAAAGCGTATGACAAACCTTAATAACCTGCTCCATCCCACTGAGTTCTGGGGTATATAGGTATCATTTCATCTAAACAGTAGCATACTGCTACAATATACCTGGATGCCATCATTGCCACTGTTATTTTCATAAATCAAAGATTGAGCAGAAGGAAATTATGAATACTTATTTCCCATTTGTCGAATTATTAAGACTATCTGATGGTGCCTTAATTAATAAATAAATGAATTATGTACTTCCACTGACACACCACATCTGTGTTAGCACTAAACATATGCAGCTAGAAAAATGGATAGCTGGTAAAAGTAAACATTGAATATTCCCTCCCTCCATGTATTGTGGAAACATTCTGCCAAGCCACCACCCCTCAGACTGGTATGTTTTGGTTAGATTAGTGGAGGGATATACTACCCACTTTCATCTCCTTGGTATCATGTTCGCTTACCACAAGGCCACAATTCAACCTCTGTTTATTTGTGAAAGAATTTCAGCACATACCTCTCAGTTCAAGTGACCCATTCACTTTAGCAGGTAACAAGTAGCTGATAAGCACTGTTTTATTAACCAGCTATCCATTTTGCTGTGTGTATTAAAGGGTATTGCAGAGATGTGATGTTTTCCTGTGCTCTGATGTATCGTTTTCCTCATGCATATTGTATCAACATAACATAAATAACCAGCTGGATAACTGTAATCTCAGTTCCAGGAAAAAGCAATCAAGGCTTATACCATACTATAACCTACCGTATATAGAGAGGAAAAAAATCAAGCAAGGGGCTGCTTTAGGCAATTCTGTGTAGGTAAATAGTATTACAGAAAAAATTCTTTGCATAATTGATGTTGGTTTGTTATATCAGCTAGGTTGCTATCCCAAGAAGAGCTCAAGAATTTTTCTTACTGAAAACCACACTTGGTACGACTGAATTGTTAATGGGAATTTACTTATGATATTTTTCAGGATCATCACTCACACGTTCATACAGCAGAGGTCAAGAACTTAGTAATCAGCATTTAGGAAGTAGACCAAAGGACTTGGAGAGGGATAGAGAAAGAGAGAGGGAGCGTGAAAGAGAGCGAGAGAGACAAGAAAGAGAAAGAAATAGAAGATGGCCACATGGCAGATCAGACTCGCCTCGTGGCAGAGAGAGGGATAGGGAAAGAGAGAGAGATCGTGAAAGAGATCGGGACAGAGAGCGAGAAAGGGAGCGAGACAGAGATCGTCGTTCTCGTCATCATGCAAGCAGGTGAGTCTAGGACTTGAAAAACAGAACACAGCTAAAGAGGACTAAGTGAACTTTGCAAATAAATTTCCTATGTCTATGATCTGAATAGTAGTCCAAGTTAAATGTCTTAAGTATAGTGATACTATTCTTTTTATACATTTGAATCCGAATTCCAACAAACTATTACAAATATTGTACTTACGAAGCTGTTGACAATGGAGTGGTAATATATCCTAAACTTATGTATTCATTTTTTTTTTACACTAAACTCCACTTACTTACATAAAAGTAAGACACGTTTTGGGAGAATCTCTCCCATCTTCAGTTGCTCATCGAACCGCTGTTACTTAAAACGATGGCTGGATATAAAAAAATGAATACCTAAGTTTAGGATAAACTATCACAAGTTGTTCAGATATGTTTTCTGAGTGTATTTATATAAGGAATCCATGGTCTCTGGTGGCTTATTGCCAGATAATTTCATTGCTTAACTGAACTGTCTTTGTATCTGTTAACTTAGAATATGATTGTTTCCAAACAAAACACGACCTTACACGCTGTAGATTTTCAGTGTGATTGGCCATAAGGCTTAAACTCCTGCTCAGTTCTTTCTCAGCTTTTATTTCCTGCAGTACATTATTTTTTAGTATGTTGCTAGTGATACAGTATGGATAACTTTACTCATGCAGAATTAGCCAATATGCACCTTGTCTACGGTTTCACTCAATGCAATGGCAGCGGCGCAGTCAAGCTATGCAGAGCTGTTCCTGCAGGAACGGCAACCTCATCACACCACATTTGCAGCTGTAAATTTTTTTTTATGATTGTTTATACTACTGAGGCACCACAGGTGGTGGACACATTAAATGAAATGATAAATTGGGAAATAACTTTTTTAAGGAAGGAAGCATTCCAGCACTAAGTTTGGGATACCTCCCTGGCATTTGCCATTTATGAGAAGTGAGGAAAACCTGGAAAAAACCTCAGTCATGGAGAACAGTCCTGGTAGGAAAACCTGGAAAAAACCTCAGTCATGGAGAACAGTCCTGGTGGGAATTGAACCCCAGACCATCTGCTCACGAAACTGCACCTTAACTACCTTGGCTACCTGTGGCAGTTTGCAGCTGCATACAGATCACTGCAAGAACCTGTACATTCTAATTAGCTAGTTAGTTGATTTAATACTCTTATGCTTCTTAGCATTGAATTATACAGAACATGTTTCACAAGCTTTTACTAGCATCATCTATCTTAATTAGCCAGTGAGTTGATTTAATACTCTTAGGTGCCACATTGAATTATACAAAACATGTTGCAAAAGCTTTGGCCCGCAGCATTAGTTGGAGTCAACTCTTTTGCTAAGTGGAAACTAATAATTCAGATTCCTCACAATTCTTAATCCACTATCTTAAAAGTGCAGTTTTAGAGTTTTTGTATCGGAATTACATATGTAGACTGGATGGCACGCAACCTTCAGTACTTTTTTCTTACAAGAAAATTGAGAACAAGGTAGAATATCAGCTAGCAGATGCACAATGAAGATTGTGAATTCCCAGACACATGATGTATACACATACATGAATTGATGGAGCAGGGTGCTCACTATAGGTGATCTGTTAAGTGAATTAGACTTCAAATTAAGTTACTTCATTGTTTAAAGATTGAAGTTATTTAAATATATGAATATGATTAAAACATGTTATATGTATATGTTCATGTTGTATGAAAAAATATAAATTATGCAATGATACTGTGTACTGAGTGAGTCTTCTTATCCTATGGATTGGGAAGTTATACAATCCCAGCATTTTACAGACTATCCCTTAAACACTGTCCCCCTGCATTGTATAGATTTTGGCTGAATTGGCTACTATGTACCTCATGACATGTTCTAACTCATGTTGCATTGTGCAAGCACTGGTCTTTATCGGTGAAAATCTGGAGTTCAAATATTGGCACGTGAAAGTATTACCCTTTTTTGTTTTGTTTTCTGACCCAGAAGAGAAAAATAATCCTTATTTTGTGATATTAATAATGTAAAAATCCCAAGTATTTAAATTTTAATTAACAAATCACAAATTATAGTAAGAATATGCTTTATGGTTATCATGGAAAAGAACCAACACATGAAAGTATGTCTTTTTTGTTTTGTTTTCTGACACAGAAGAGAAAAATGATCCTTATTCTGTGACATTTATTAATATAAAATTCCCAAGTATGTAAATTTAATTAACTATAGCATAAATTATTATAAGAATCTCCATTATGGATTATGGAAAAGAATCAACATACTTTATGACAAAGTGAAACATGACCCCTTCAGATTTACTTGAAAATTTGTATGTACATTTGCCCTAAATCCAACATTCATTCAGTCAATTTATTAGTTTTAACTGCTCAACATTTGACTTCATATTCTTACCAAAAAATAAAATAAAAATGCTTTAGTTATTGTTAAATAACTCTAATAAAATTATGAACATTCATGTTTTCATATAGTCCATTTTAAAGCTCATTCAAAGTGTATTTACAGTTAGTTTTTTGTATCTGGGATTTTCACAGTGAAATATAGTATAATATGACAAATTACTATTATGAAATCACTCAAATTTCACTAATTTTGTTCCACTTAGACATGTTTCAAAGGCGTTTGCCTCCATCGTCAGCCTGGTCCCACTAGCCGCTTCCCAGTATGGTATTAAGATATCGCTCTGTGGCTTTAACAAACTTATTGATGAGGTTTGTCTTTTGTGTTGGTGTTTAAGTGGTTTTTTTATAAATTTAATTTTAAAAACCACTTAAACACCAACACAAAGGACAAAATTCCACCAAGAAAGTAATCAGGCATTTGCGAAATCGGTTGCTAAGACTGTGACATGAAATACATAGGAAAATCAAAAAGAAATATTACCATACATTTTAAGGAACACATGAGAAATGTAAAATATAAACACACAGAAAAATCAGCAGTAGTAGACCATTTTTGGCACACACACAAAAACACGAATTCCAAAAGGAACCAAAACTACTAAAAGCTCTTCAAAAACCCATAGAATTAACAATATGGAAAAATATATTTATAAACAAAAACAAAGATTTTTTGGAAAACTTTGATTTCCCAAACAATAGTTCCCTCATCAATAAGTTGGCTAAAGCCACAGAACGACATCTTAATACCACACTGGGAAGCAGCTAGTGGGACCAGGCTGAAGATGGAGGCAAACACCTTTCAAACATGTCCAAGTAAGTGGAACAAAATTAGTGAAATGAGTGATTTCGTAATAATAATTTGTCATATTGTATTTACAGTTCTTCAGAAATATATTTTGAGAATACAGCGCGTTCAATTTGGGTGGGGGGGGGGATTATTAAAAAGTGTCATCTGTGATTTTTTTTCAGATTTTGTGAGATAGTCAAGTTCAATTTCAACAATAAGTATACAAAAATTTATTTTGGACCCTCCAGTAGTTTATATGGTAACAATGTTTTTATTAAGATGTGAGGCAGTTTTTGGGTAACAATTTTCACCTTGTATTTATGAAAATTGTTCATGGTGTTTGTATATAAATGCTGTAAGTTGTTAATATTTTTGTTATCACTATTTTATTCAGGCTTATTCTGTAAGCATTTTGTTACCTCAAGTTTTTATGAGTTCTAAAAGTTTAATTATGTCCTAACTGGTGAGCCCAAATAAGTTGTAATGGCAATGGTACATTGCTCCTTTTAGCTAAGCCTTCCTCTTCAGGCTCTATCAGAAAATCTTTTATGTTCTGTTGTCCTTCTGCTTGAATAAGAAACTGTGAAGATCTTTCACTTGAGCAAAAGGATATTGTATATTTAAAATCAGATTTATCTAACAGTGATTTAAAATTCATATGTTCATATAATGAAGATCTTTATGCAAAACTTTATGAACTCAAAGAAAATATTATGAACCTCTGAGGAATCATGTACATCAATCACGCACTAAAGGTCTTAAAAAAATTACTTAAATATAGATAATGTATTAGATGTAATCAAAAAATAATGACAATATTCATTTTTCTTAAAGAATCTTTTATTTATTCATCAAAATGAATTCTGTTCCCTTTAAAGTAATCCCCTCTGGATATAATATACTTGTGCCAGCACTTTTTCCAATCTTGGAAGCACTTTTCGGTATGCTCTTCAGCAGTTGTGTTTTTACCTCATCAATGGGGACAAAATATCGTGCTTTCATGATTTTCTTCAGCCACAGGAATAGAAAGAAGTTGCAGGGGGCCATGTCCTGCAAATATGGTGGCTGAGGCAACATAACGTTTTTTTTTTTTTTTGCCAAAAAATCACAAACAAGCAGTTAGGTGTGGGCAGGAGCATTTATGATGCAATTTCCATGAATGCTTTTGCCAAAATCTGGCCGTTTTCGTCAGATTGCATCACACAAATGGCACATTACTTCCAGGTAGTATTCCTTATTGACCGTACGACCATATGGCAGGAATTTGTGCAGTATGTCATTGAAATCAATGAAAACAGTGAAAGAACCTTCACATTTGATCGAACTTGTAGAATTTTTTTCAGTCTTGGCTCTTTAGGCAGCTTTTATGGGGGCAATTGGACCTTGGTTTGGACTTCATACCCATGTACCCATGTTTCCTCACCAATTATGACTTTCAAGAAGTTCTCGATCGTTGTTGATTTGATACAGCAATTCCTGAGCAACGTCTATGCATTGCCATATTTGCTCGAAATTCAGCAATCTCGGAACAAACTTTGCTGCCACACGTTTCATGCCCAAAACATTCGAAAAAAAAAATGCTTTGCAAGAACTAAATGATACCCCGACATCATCAGCAACCTCTCTGATAGTGATTCTGCGATTTTCCAGAATAATTTTCTTCACTTCTTTGACGTCCAGGGCGCTAGTCGTCATCATCTTCACAGCCCGCTTTGAAATGTCTGTACCACTTGTACGCGCTTGTCTTGCTCATAGTAGATTTTCCAAAAGCCACAGCCAATATTTCGAATACTTTGTTGCACTTTATTCCATTTTTCAAGAAAAATTTAATACAAATGTTTTGATCCATCTTTTTTGAAAATAAAAAATCTCCTAGCACACTAAAACATGTCTAACCTTTTCGACTGTCAACAATGAACTTAACCTTCAAAACAGCTGAAAATGCCAACGTTGGTCAGAAACATTGTACCAACAAGCTAAAAAAAATTGAAAATTGGATTTATGAAGCTTGCAAAATAAAAAAAATTGCCATTATTTTTGTATCATGCCTCGTATACAGCCAGTTCTTACACCTTATACCAGGAAAAAGGCTTTGTGCTCATTTTAGAAAGAGTCTGTGAATATTCCAAATGACCAAACAGATTGTGCGATATTCCAGCAGATGATAATGGTTATATGGACATTAAGGAACTAAATATATCCTGACAATTCATTGGAGAATCACCAATAAAGAAGACAAAATTGAAAAAGAAACATCACAAACTCTAAACTAAAGATCACAACTGCATATAGAAAAACATTGAAAGACTCAATGCCACCAGTTCTGAAGTCTCTCAGGTTCAGAAGAGTTTGATGAAATGGTTTGCCAGCTAAAAACGAAATTCAAAAACACATTTAAAAGTAGTGTAAAAATTAAAGTTTTCAAGTTCTGCCTAAAAGCTGGAGTGTATGCAAAATTGAAAAATAATTTCAAACATTGACTTGGTTAGCCAGGAATGCCAAAGAATGGGTTAAGTGTGAAGGAGCACATCATCATCAAATCCTAAACCAAGTAAAACAAGAATATAAATGAATATTTATTATTTCTATACATTACAATTACAGTTTTACAACATTCCCTCAATCCTTGAATGCTTGTTAATTGAGGATCCTATACAACTAACACCCTGGTTGTTGTTTACATGGATCCTACATCACTCTAACTATATATATTATCAAGTGAACTTTACTAATACTTCCCTAAATGTGATCATCTTCCCTCATTGTTACCTTAATACCATTTTCCTTTGCCTTGATCACTTTCCTCCACCACTTTTCTCTTTATTTTCCCTACATAGTTTCCAAACTGATTCAAAAATTCTTTAATGCTAGAATTTCTGCCTGCAAATTATCCCACTTGTTGTTCCATATTTCCTCTCTCCATCCTTTGGTTTCTGTATGTTCTAATATACAGTGCAAGTTCTTGTGTATCTTATCACACAGTGGGCACAATTCTTTGTCAACTTTTATCCCGCCTGACATCATTGTTCCTGTTCTTGTCCATGCCATACCCTCCCTATCCATTTTGTCACAAATCAGAAAATATTTTTCCCTGCCTCACTCTTTCTTAAAACTGCTATAATATATCAGAGTACTCTTATCTCTTAGGCTACCAAATATTTCCTTTTTCTATATTGTCAATCCTTGCTTTCACTTTTTTCCACGTGTCTTGCCCATTTTGTGCCTTTAAACTATCTAGCTCTCCCAAATCAATTTCTCTTACAATTACCTTTAATCTATCTACCCAACTTCCTATCCATTTTCCTTTTTCTTGCACCCCCAAGCAGTCTTTGAGAATATTTCCTTCCTCCAATGATTATATCCTCTCCCAGTATTTCAAAATGCATTTTATTACTAGACCTTTTCAGCCTACCCTTCCTAGTTCCATCAGGACTACTTCATTATAATCCAAGTAATCCCAATATCATTTTAAAGACTGCTGTATAAATTTGATCTATATGTTTCCATCCTTTTTTCTGTACCCTATATTTCTATCCCAGTAAAGCAAGAATAAGAGAGTCTATTATTAAGATCATTGTATGATTGAGTCGAACTAACACAATGATCTTAATATATGATTAGCTTCATTGCGCAATGTTCCAATGGACAATTTAGTTAATAAGAGAATCCGTTGAAGATATACAGCACCTGTTTTATGAATTTGATTAGTTGCATAATGCCTGAAAAAGTTTTCAAATCTGTTATAAATATAATCTGATAGCAAAGTAGCCTTGCTCAGAAGAGGATGATTCTTGGAAACATAAAAGAAATATATAAATTTAAAAGTGACTTCCCAGATGTTAAAATTGGCTTCTTAGTATTTTGTGGACTTCAACTCAAGCATGTAGGAGCTGTGGGAACTCATTCTGTATGTGTTTGTGTACAATTTCATAATGTGAAACTTATTGCAGATACCATGAAGCAAAATGAAAACACAAGAAACATGGATCTTGGAAATAAAATGTCATCATTTAAACATCTTGCTGCATTAATGAGTTCTAATCCACCAGATATTAGAATTTAATTTTTTTTTTTTTTACATATAAGCAGTGGCTAACTACAGACAGATGCAATCTCTCAACCTCACATTCTCAGCAGAAGAATTTGTAGAAAAATATCTGACAAACTCAAGCAACTCAAAGTACATGCTTTCATAACTCATCAGTAAATCTTCTTTCTTAAAAGAAAAAAAAAAGACATCTTTTCAAAATGAGTTGTTGTTTTAGGCAATTTTAGAAAACTATTAATTTATTGCAAAGATTTCACTGGAATAATCAGCAAGCCACCATTCACCCTTTGTTATTTCAAAAACTCCATGAATGAATTACAGAGCCTTTGTTTTGCTGTTGCATCAGATTGTTTATTTCATGATCCTGTGGCTGTATACATGTTCCAAAAACATCTCATTATATTTTTGAAAGAAAATATAAAAAATATTTCAAAGATATGTTACTTTTCAGATGGTTCATCAGCACAGGAAAAAAAAGCAAACTCAGTTTTATCAACTTATGCTTTCATAATACTGATTTTGGAATTATGCTGAATGACATTTCTTTGACACTTCACATGGGAAGGGCACTTGTGCGTATGTAGGTAGTAGCATAAAATACCTTGCTGCTTATTCAAGCTTTCAGAATAATGAGATATTGACATCAGAACAACTTTTCTTTTGGGCAAAGGAAGATCTACCATCTATACATGTGATGTATGTCCCAACCTACAGTAGAGGTTTGAAAATGACAGTACAGTGGTGGATTCAATCCTGTAATTCAACTTTTGATAATATTGAAATACTCCACCATCTCAAGTTGGCACCTTAGTTACTATTGGAAAATTTAGTAATCCAAGTTAAACTATTCAAGAACCAGTGGTTAGGTTATGTGCTCAATGTGACAAATTTGAGGAAAATGAATTTCTTCATCCACATGGACCATCACCATCATTTGCATTTCCTTCACAGTTATGTGAATTAATAGTAATGAGAGGTCAAATTTTGTCTTTGGTCACACCCACTTCTGAAACTAGTAGAACAATGAAATTGTCATCAAAGGAGGCAGATCATACATCTAAACTGCTGGAAGAACTCATGAACCAAGATTTTCTAAATGAAATTAGAAAGTACAAAATTTTCGCCTTGATTGCATCAGACCCCAATCCATCAGCAGTAGCCTATTGGAATTCCAGGGGAACAGGCTCCTACCAACCCAGTGAATTAAAATGAAATATTTCAGTTACTCTACCTGTACCATTATTTTATCAGCTAGTTTCTGCAAACTACTAATTCATTTTATTTCTTAAAAATCTACTTCAACTGTACTTAACACTTTGAAATGGTAAATCCAAATACAATACTATACTCCTAATTATTACCTAATTCAAACAACTCCATGCCATAAATCTAAATTGCTAAAACCAAAGATAATTTACTTATTAATTTATTTTTAGCTCTATACAAATATTCCCATAAATTCTTTAATATAGATTTATCCCCCAAAATTTTCATTACTACTATCTCAGACCTTATATGGACCCATATTACTTGATCAGCTGACTGCTCTCTTGTTTCTGGACATTCAAATAGAATGTGAATGACATATTCATTACTCCTATATATTAGACATGCACTCTGTTCCGAATTTCTTCTAATTCCCTTTAGTCTCCATATTCCTAATCTAAACCATATTAACATCTTCCTCTCTTTATTATTACATTTATCAATATAACCCTCATTCATACAATTCTCTTTTAATTCTTGAAATAGCAGCAAGGAAATTTTCTCTCTTATGTCCACATGCAAAAATTTTGTGTGACTATATCCTCGAATCTGATTCTAATCATCTTCCAAAGTCCACCTGTCAAACTGTCCCTTCCTACCAATTTTCCCCCATCCTATTTTGTGTCAGTTCATATCCTACTTACCCTACCCAATTAGCTTTTCTTAAAGAGGATTTCTGAAGTTTGAACATTCTTTCAAATTATGACCTGTGGTATCTGTTGTACTCTAAATCAATATTTTAATGCTCTTTCCATCCATCACCCATCCTCTTACACTTACCTTTCCCATTTCTAACACCCATCCTCTTACACTTACCTTTCCCATTTCTAACAGGTCACCAGCATTGGCTGCTTTTAGTGGAATACCTAACATAGATTTACAAAATATATTGGGTATTTTATCCATCTGTATTAAATTATCCTCCACTCATATCTCTATACCATAAACCTACCTGATTGCACTAGAGCACTGAATTGTCTTTCACACAAAACTACATCCATATTGTGCGCAAAATATAGATATTTCCTTAAAATGTCATTGGCAACCTCCGTTTAGCTAATGCTGCACTTTTCTGTCCTTCCCACTGAGCTGAGCTACTAAACGTCATTCCAAAATATGTGAACTCTCTTAAGATGTGAATGCTATATCTTCCAATGGACCACTTTTCTTCCTTACTAAGTTTATTTACTTTCTTAAAAACCGTCATTTTTGTGTTATCCTGTTTCACTTTCAGGTCCCACTCCTCACAATATCTATTTCTGAAATAGTTCTTAAGTTCAATCACTGAGAAGGATACTACCATTAAATCATCTGCATATAATAATTCAGGAATCTCTTGAATTTATTACTGATATGTGCTTATAAACTTTCTGTAACCTACCAATACATCATTAATGAACAAATTAAACAATCTAGGTCTGAATTTACATCCTGTCTCAATCATCAATCCTGAGCAACTTCCTTTGATACCTTACCCTCCCCACATCTAACACAAAATGTGTTATCCATATAGATTGCTTGAAGTACTCTAATCATCTCTTTACTCATTCCTTTGCTCCACAGTTTATACTATAATACATCCCTATTTACCCTATTATAAGTTTTCTCTAGGAGCCAGTATTAGAATTGGCTGTTTGTGAGAAATATTTTTAGAGGCAAGTTTAAATATGATTGATACTAAATAAATATTGGCAGTCCAAAACCAAATTTTTTACATAAAGCTATACTTATTTGCAACCTTTCTGCATAATTTAAGCAAGAAGATGATACTTCTTAGAAAAAAATGTTTTTGCATCATAATTTGCATCACAAATTGAATTTCAAGCATTTCATTTATAACGATATAAATGAAAGAAAGCACATTTTGTGTATTTTAAAATAAGTTAGCAATTAATTTTCTATCTCAAATCTATCAAAAGTTATGACTAAAACTAACTTTCTTCCTCAAACTTTAAAATAATTTTCTGATTACTTTAAGATGTGTATATAGCTCTTATTAAAATAATAATGCAATAAAGCATATTACATATGAAGTAGAACATGTGTAAACATTTTTAATAAAATCTAAGAAATGAAAATTCTGATGTTTGTTGGTTTTCCATGGAATGGTCCTTAGTGAACATAATAAGTAAATGTGAATAATTTTACATTAATGTGAATAGGCAAATATAAGGCATTTAATGATATTTTACTCTTTGTAGGTATTCTTACATACAAAAGAAAGACAAAAAATAGGAGTATTTCTGGAGTAATATGTACACAGTAGATAAAGATAGACTCCCTTACAGAATGGTCTGGTGAATGTGACTGGTCAATTGAGAGCACCTGTACTTCCCATCACCTGTAAAATGCAGGTTTGGCTAGTTTCTAATCTGCAGGATGAGAGGACTCAACCTGGTATAAGGATTTAAATGCACTATAAAAGGAATAGAATGCATTAAAACATGCATGTTGCATGAAAAAAATATAACATGCAATAACAGTAATTGTGCATTTATATGCACTTTTTGTGTGTGTGCAATGCCAGCTCATGCTCTCATGAATTTGTGGGTATTCCCCCCTCACGTGGTGGTATTGTAGCTCTTTCAAGGCTGGGAAACCCAGAAGGTTTCGCTACATTGTCCCAATAGAGATGATGGTGAAGGTGATGTAGAGTCCTTACACCTATGATGAATGAAATAAATTAATAATGCCACAAATGAGCTCAGGGTTCTTGGCCCTTTAAAGCAATCTGGCATTCACCTTCTCAGGGTAAGGATAAACTCCAAATAAAATCTTACCGAGGCAGCTTGACCTCACCAGGAATTGAACCCATGACCAACAGATTAGTAGTGGCAAATACTCCCATAGACCACAGAGGCAATCTTTATATAACTGCAAAACTTTGCATAGGAAAACAGAAAGTTAAACGTACTTCATAAGTTAAATGCACATAATTAAAACCAAATAAAAAATGCATTTGCATATAAATGTGATTTCTACTTTATCTTCTAATTTCTTCTTTTTTGTATGAACAACTCTGTTTCTGTATAAGGTTTAGGGATTTATTCACAGCATATAGTAAATATATCAATGCAATTTTATTTTTTTCATACTTCCTATATGCATTTTATTTTTCTTCCTTCATTATTCAGGCATTTATTTTACATTATTCTCACAGTAAAGGCCACCATCACTGGAAATTTCACAATAATGAACCATGCTCTAACCATTTTGTATATTTGTGTTTAATTTCAAACTTTAGTACTTTCTTTACCTTTCAAATGGTTTTTTCATTATATGGCTTGAAGATTGCATATGATACACATTTATATGCAATATGCTCATGCAGCTACCCAAAGTGGGAGAGAAAGTTTTGAGTTGTGCCAGCTCTTTTTTGTAGACCAAGGAGGGAAGTAAATACCACATTCCTTTGTTTTGTTACGTTAACATCTTATAACTAAGTACTGCTTTTACTACTACTTTTCTGTACATAATATATGGATATCATTGGTTTCCTTTTATACTTGTCCTGCTTTTTCTGTGATATTGTCTTAGATGTTTTTGCTTTGAATGTTCTTTTTAATTGGTCACTTACAGAAATTTTTTAACAATGTTGTAAGCTCTTGCTAACATTCATATTATTATATGATTTAGTTGAAGTATACATTCTTAATGTTTCACTTACTTGTCACAATATGTAGAATCGGTTTCGAGAATATTTCGTTCTCATCATCAGCCAGGCTAAAATTCAACTGTCAGATAATTCATTAAACTGTGGGAATGTGCATTCTGCTCTGGAGGCAGTGTGATAAACTTGTAGTTTATGTTTTCATCCCCAGCAGTGTCAAAGTTCATTAGACTGTCTTTATATTTGTAGATGTAGATTTTTCCCCCAAGCTGCTAGTTCTGTAGGTCCTTCTACTGATTTTAATAACTGTTTTATTCACTATGTTGTGGTTTTCTGTCCAAAAATGATATGTTACTGCTGATTTCTCTATTTGCTTGTACTGAAATGTTTGCTTTTTCCTGAAATGTTCATTCAACTGTGTGCCTATGTTTCTCTTTGTTTTTCCAATGTAGAATTTTTCACATTCTAAGCAATTTATTTTGTAAATACCTGCTTTTTTCTCTTGTGGAATACTGTCATCAACATTGTCTATCAGTACGTTTTCAACACTAAATCTGTTGTTTTCATTTTTTTTTTTATTGATTTATTTATGGACGCTCTTTAACAGCTCAGGTCATCAGCGTCCCATTCAACTCAGGGTGTGAAACGGCCGACAAATTTTGCTCAGAGGCCTCGCTTTCAGGCTTGAGGTTTTTTTCGTGCCGTAAATGTACGACACGGGACCCACGGCTTTACTTCCCTTCCGAAGGAAGCCATACTTAGGATTTTTACGCCTGAAAAAATCCATCGATCCTGGCCGGGTTCGAACCTGCGTTTTGGGCATAGGAGGCAAGTATGGTAACCACTACACCACCAGGACCGACCATTTTTTGAATAACTGACTACATTGCAATAAGTAGTATTATCATTAAATAATGAAAGATTGCATTGCAGTGAAGTAATTCCAAATGAAGTGTGTTTTATGTTTCCTTTTTTATTGAACTTTATCCTTGGCACTTTGCATCCTGACCTTAAATGAAATCACAAGTATAGTACTATCCACATTGTAATGTTATACTAATATCTTAGTTTCAAGTAATTATTTCATACTTGGAACTTGGCCTTCATGATTGAAAAATGGGAGAAAAATGATGTAAAGCTACAAAAGACTAGTGTGATTACAGTTTTTTTGCATTTTCTAAACCTAGGTCACAAAACAAGGGCAGGAGTGGAGATAAGAATGACCTTTTCAAAGATAGTTTATCTGAAGGTCTAAAGGCAGAAAAGTCATCATCTTCATCAGAAGAAGAACTGGGAGACATAAACATAGAGGAAGATGAAGATGAAGAGCAGATCATTCAGAAACGAAGAAAGCAGCGAGAGGAGCTCTTAAGGGTAACTAAAACAAATTATTTTTGCAACAACATTTATTTAAGTATTTTCATGTTTTAGAGAGACATTCATCACAATTATATTACATTTCTCTTGTCTCCACTTTCTTTTGACTATTTTATATAAATTTAAAATTTATCCTTTAAGTTGGCCCAAATCATTTGCTTCTCTATCCATCTGTCCCACTTCTTTCCAAAATCCAAAGACTTTACTTTCACCCAGTCACCATACATCTTCCATCCCAATTTCTTCTAATAGTTTTCCCTCCTCTGGAAACCAACATGCTCTTCCCAGTACATCTCTTTGGTACTTAAACATTCTTTCAGTAAATTGTTAGTATCCAATTTCAAACATCTGTGCCAATATTTCAAGAATCTCTCCACTATTATATCTTTCCTTCTACTCTTCCTAGCTGCCAAACTCACCTCCTTTGGCGAACTTTTTGGTAACCCTAGAACTTCTATACAAAATATTCTATGTACTACATTAACCATCGTCCACCCCTTTGACACTCCCCAAATTTCGACTGCACACATCATCTTTGACTCAACCACAGCCTCATATAATCTTTCTAGCCATTTCATTTGCAATATGGGAACTTTATACAAGCTTATTCTGATAACTTTCATAGCTAATATACCTTTGCTTGTGCATGTTTAGACTGATTCTCCCACCTCCTGTAACTTGCAAATCTCCTATTTGTAAACCATCTTTCATCTTTTTTTAATTTTGTTCCTTTTTGAGTACTATTATCCTTGTTTTTTACTGTTTATCCTTAGACCCCATTTTGCACAAAATCTATTAGTTTCATCAATGGCATATTGTAAGCCTATCATGGTTACTGCTCCTGTTATGAGATCATCAGCAAAAAGCAATCCTGGTACTTCCTTCTTTCCAATAATTGGACAGTGCCAATTGTTTTCCATGATCCTATCTAGGATATCATCTATAAACAAATTAAATTATATCGGGCTCAATTTACATTCCTGTCTCAAACCCAAATTTTGAATTATATAATCTGTGGTTCTGTTACCTTCACATCTGACAAAAAACCTGCTTCTTATAATTTTTGAAATTCTAAAATAAATTCAGTACTGACTCCCTTGCATCTGAATTTGTATATCAGTGCATCCCTATTTATTGTATTGAATGCTTTCTTAAAATTTGCAAAGAAAACATATACCCTACTCCTTTTATTTTGTAAATATTTATCCACTATGGTATGAACTATTGTATTATCTATTACTCTTTTTCCTTTTCTAAAACTGCTTGAAATTCTGATAATTTATCTTCCATTTCTGCCCATTCATGCAACCATCCAGCTAATATGCCAGTGTATATTTTACCTAAAATGGATAACAAACTAATTTCTCTCTAGCTGCTCGGTTTATTTATGTGACCTTTCCCTTTATATAGTGGAATGACCATGCTCACTTTCCAACTCTCAGATATTACCTTCCTCTCCTTAATTCTATTTAATAACTGTGTTAGTAGCTGGTACCTCCTTCCATTTCCCCAAATGCTTTCCAAAATTCTCCTAGAATTCCATCTATTCCTGAAGCCTTTTTCCTCTTCAGTATTTTAATCTAATACCCTACGTAACTCATGGTAAACTCTTTATCTAAACATTCTATCCTGATTTTTAATACCATCTAAATTTAATCCATAGCTCAGAATATTCCACATTTCTAATGTGATTTTTCCATTCCATTAGGGTTATCTTATTTCCTACCCTTTGCTTCCTTGAGATATCCTTCACAACTGACCATGTATATTACTATCTTTAGCTGTTACAGCTTCTTTTTTTCACCCATTCTCTGTTGCCACTCTTTTTTTTTATACTGTACTAGGCACTTACATCCCCCCTTTTTTAAACAAAAAAAAATTTGCTTGTAATCTTTCTTCTACCTCTTCCACCTTTTTAAATCCTTAAGCACTTCTTTCTTTGGCTTTACACACTTTCCATCATACCATCCATAACCTTCTACATTTCCTCTTTGATTCAATTCCAATCTTACTTCCTACCTATCTTACCATTGACTCCACCCTTTCCAATGCTTCCTCTATCTTTCCTGCTTTCAGTGCCTCTAAAATTCAATACTTTCTTATTTCTCCTACTTTGGATATTAAATTATTCCAGAAATGTTCCCTCATACTCCTCTTTCCATTTAAAACATCTTATATATTTCAATTCTGTTATTTCTTCTTCCTTATGGTATTCCTCTAAGCTCATCCTCATTTTTAGTGAGAAGTGCCCACTACTTGTTATCACATCCAAGATTTTAAAATCTACTAGCACCTAGCCACTTCCTTCATTGCATAGCATATAGTTAATCACACTCTGTCCATTTATATTCATAATTGTGAATTCTCCTTCTTGGAATTCTCCTCTTAAACCATTGCACATAATTAAATTATTCAGTTCACAGAAGTCGATTAATTTTCTACCTTCCTTGCATCTTATCTCTACTTTTCTTACCTGCTTATCACTCTACTTACTCACTTCTACTTATCACTTATCATTCATACACATTCATTTTCCAAACCCATAAATCTTATGTCATATTCACCTATTCTGGTGTTGAAATCACCAATTGTAAAGAACTCCATACTAGGGATCAGTCTGGTGGTCTAGTGGTAACCATACTTGTCTTGTAAACCCAAGATTGCAGATTCAATCCCGATCAGGTTTGATGAATTTTTTGGGAGTAAAAATCGTAAGTATGGCATCCTTCGGATGGGAAGCAAAGCTGGGGTTCTGTGCCATAGATTTACATCATGTAAAAGAACCTTAAGCCTGAAAGAAGAGGCCTCTGAGCAAAATTACATGATCATTTAATGTCCTGAATTGAATGGGATGCTGATGACCTAAGATGTTAAAAAGCATCCAAAAATAAAACAAATCAAAACTATACTAGGGTACTGTCTGTTTAATTTTTTTTATACTTTCATTTAGTTTTAAATACAAGTTTTCTATGTAAAACTTGGATGACTAAGGTGGGTTATACACTATATCTAATCCTAAGCATACTCTTCATCTTACATAACTTTAACCACATTACTTGCCCTCCTTCTGTAAATAACACTTCACTCACATTTACTCAAAAATCCTTATTTATGAACTCCCCTATACCATCAGATACCTACCTCTATTACTCTTCCTTATACCATGTTCACCTATATAATACCCTTCTACTTCTATACTTTTATCTTCGTCCAACCAAGTCTCAACCATTACTATCATGTCTCCTATGTTTAACACTTCAATCACCTTGCCACTTATCATTTTTGTCCTTAAACTCTCCACATTCCATAACACCATCTTCTATTCCAATTCCTATCTTGAACCACTCTGTCCTCCTCTGAATTTCTCCAACTTTGTACTATACCTGCTTCTTCTTTCGCCCACGGCTACATTTCATTATTGGCTATCTCCATTATTTTACCCTTGGGATTTTACACACTTTAAGCCCAATACCTCTGACACTACTATGTATTCCCCTCTCAGCTGAGGACAAGGCATTTGCTTCCACTCTTTTTTGGTGTGACATGTCTCCTTTGTGACGTTACATAGGTTTCCTCTTCTTCCTCCCCTCTCTTTCACCACACATGTCTTGTAGGTGTATCTCTCCTTTCCTCATGTTCAGACACAATGGCTGCATATGTTTCTGAATATTTTCGCCATTTCTCGATATCCTTTCTTTCGTGATTTACCGCTGACTCACATCCTGCTTCTTCCTGTCAATTTATAGTTCCATACCTTTTACATATACTTTTTTTCCTTTTTCCCTGAACTGTTTCATTTTCTTTAGTAATGAATTTCTAATATCCCTTTTCCATAATATTTTTCTATAAAAATTGCCATTCCTTTCAATTTCCTTCCATTTCTCAAAATTGACCATTTAATTTTATTTGTTGCTAATTTAACCACTATTGGTTTGAGTTTGTTTCCTCTTCTTCAGATTCTAAAACAAGTCACAGTTTCCTACCCAGCCAATTTAATCTCCAAATCTTTCTCAAGTATCTCTTCACGACTATTTGCAGCAATTGCTTCTTTCTGTTGTACTCCACTCCAAATAATATCAAATTGTGTCTTCTTAACTGCTCTTCCATTTTTCTTTCCGATTTCTCCATTCTTTCTTTATATTTGTGAAGTTCTTCATGTATTTTTTTTTTTTCCATAATATGTAGCATGCCTTTAACTTCTTTTATCTTATTAATTGATATCATTGTATGATTCAGTTGAACTACACACTCTTAAAGCTTCACTTACTTTTCATAAAAGTATGGAACCGGTTTCAAGAACAGTTTGTTCCCATCTTCAGCCAGGCTAAAGTTCAACTCATTTACTACTCAGTTGAACTTTAGCCTGGCTGAAGATGGGAACAAAATGTTCTCGAAACCGGTTCCATACTTTTATGAAAAGTAAGTGAAGCTTTAAGAGTGTGTAGTTCAACTGAATCATACAATGATATCAATTAATATGATTGGCTTCACTGTGCAAGTTCCAATTTACATTTAAGTTTTTTTATCTTAATTATCCAACTTCATCTCTATCCTATTTTCTATGTTCTTCAGCTCAACTATACCTTCTGAGATAATTTTTTTTCAACATAGTCATTATCTGATTCATATCTTTAGGACCTGGGTTCAATTCAATGCCTCCAATAATCAACGTTACAGCTAGTATGGCTAACAGCCACAACTGCTCTTTACTTATTAGTGTGCCTTTCCCTTCATTTTACTTTCCTCTTACAAAACATCCAATTCTGGCCAATAGAAGTAATACTATATAACAAATTATTTATGAGGAACTCACTCAAATTTCACTAGTTTTATTCCACTTACTTGGACATGTTTCAAAGGCAAATTTCCTTCATCATCAGCATGGTTCCACTCTGATGATGGAGGAAATTTGCCTTTGAAACATGTTCAAGTGGAATAAAACTGGTGAAATTTGAGTGAGTTCCTCATAAATAATTTGTTATATAGTATTACTTCTATTGGCCAGAATTGGATGTTTTGTAAGAGGATAATAATTTGTTATATACTATATATACTATATTTCACTGTGAAAATTCCAAACTATTCAAATTTAGAAATAATACTGTTTGCCATGCATTCGTTATTATAGCACATACTATGTTGTTACTTTTATTTATATGTTGACAGTATTTAAAACTGTTAATAAAAATTTGTTCATTTTTAATGAAAATGTGTGTGATAATTGTCCTCTTTTCCTTGAAAGGGGTTTTGTTTTATTTTATCATGAGAAATTTTATAATTATTTTACTTCAATTTATTTATTTGTATACAATGTTAAAACTTCTTCCTGCACCAATGAATTTTCTTTTCTAGGCTTCTTGGTCTTTTCTATCTTCATTTTCCAGTCCTTTTTCTAACATGTTGCTTATAAATCAATCCATTTTATTTACTATTTTTTTATTTAATTCTTTCAAACCTAATTATTTTAGTAGGTAGCTATTTATAAATGTGTTGGCTTCAGTGATCTAGAGGAATGCACCTTTCTCTGGAACTAAGGTTCATTGGTTCAAATCTGGTCAATGGGTAAATAAACACTAGTATGTGCAAGTTCTCCAGGAGAGACTTAAAGAGTAAGGGTCCCAGGTCACAGATCTGCAGCATGTTAAAGAATTTTATACCTGAAAAAAGATATTTGTAAATTAAATTACAGCAGTTTCATGCCAAGCAATATTGTAGTATGCCAGTGGATACTGTTGGTACTTCAGATACCTAGGCTAGTCACCTCTGACATCTGTAAGTGCTGAGCATAGCTAAATTCAAATAAGTCCAGAGAAATACCGAAACCTTAACACTTGATGATCAAAAGGGATGAAAAAGAAATAGCTTGTAAAGTTATTAGTTTCTGAAAATATGGCAATTAAATATATTAAAACACAAAAACATATAATACCTCTCCCAGTAATATAGTACATAGTTGTATTAGCCTCCTTTAAATAACTCCTAATTAAGAAATAAATATCAAATTTAACTGAGAGTTGATAAAAGGCTGTTACATATGCTGTGATGACTTCAGCAATACTAACCATTATAATTATATATGTTCCATTATCAGATTACTTGTACACATTGGTGATAAAATTCCCAGAAATTGCATTATTTAAAGATTTGTAATAAAAACTCACTACATGTAGGTTATATAGTATTCAATTTACTTTACATAACCTATATCTTGTTTTTAAACTGTTAGAAAGAACTTAGCATTGAATTGTACTTATTTTAACAGCTTAGTTTAATTCATTTGGAAAAATAATATTTGTATTTTTTTCTATATCAACTTTATATTATTGTCTCTCCAGCATATTATTTTGCAGCTCATGGATCCCTTGAGATCCACAGAGCATATTTTGAGAACTGCTGATTTAGAACATTTCTGAAAAGTTGGTTTAATGGTTACATTTCACAATTTCTTTTGTAGGAGGAATTATGTGCATTGTTTTAACTTTTCAGGTGCATAGTTATTTTTGATAACATTTCATTACTAAAGTATTATCTTTGAGGTGCCCAGAGATCTAACATCAAATAATTCACCAAGGTGAGGTAAAATATCAATTCCAGAAATATACTGAAAAGCTCTGTCATTTTTCCAGGCTTTGACCATCCATTATTAAATCAGCAGTTTTAAACATATCCTGCTAAACAGTTTTGCTTGATAGTATTGATTCCTGCAGCACGATAACTAGATAGAGAATTCATATACCATGAATGATACACATTTCGTAACTCTTAAAGAATGTGTGTGTGTGCTTTATAATTGGGTAACATCACACTCTTATTATCATACTGTGGCACAGTGGTGCAGATACCCAGAAAACCTGACCAAAACCTCTTTTTTCTACTATGAGGTAAATTTATATTTTTTTTAAAACAGAAGCTATTTTAGGATAAAAATAAAACAACTTCCATAAATGATTATAAATATATTTACACATTATATGCGTTCATTTGAAATTGTTGGAATGGTTAAGTTTTCTCTCACTTTCAGGAGGATAAGTGAAGATAGAAATAATGTTTTTTATTATGTTTCTGAGTCATTGGCTCTCTAAAGATGGACATCTTTGAGTCACTCATGATCAAAAGCCAAAGGAACACATTTCTCATAATAGCCCCCTCGAGTATTTTCAAGAATGATGCTCTTTGTACTCTTTTATATGCTTTGTTCTGTCTCTTGGGCCTCTTCTGACATCTGTCCAATTGTTAAGGCTGAAAGAAATAATAAGAGGCCCCATGAGTCATAATTTTATACACTAAGGTTAACATATAGAACTAGGAATAGTCACTAATTTCATGTGCCCAAGCATAAAATTTCTCTGGGTTTACATGCACTCCACAAGACAAGGCCTGTAGCAATACAGTACAGTTCTCTAAGAGCTCCTTGCTCAGGACCATTATTAATGCATTTTTCTGGAGATTTTGAAAAAACAATGGACTGTGTTATTAATTGAAGTTCTGCTTTCATCTTATCTCAGCTCGTCTTAACAGAGCATAATTTAATCTTCAAGGCCTTTTGGATTTTTTCTTTCTTTGTTTCATTTTCTTCTGGACTTCTTTCCGACACACCTACATCTCTGGAGATAAAATGTGTAAGCCTCGTGGATCAACCATTCCACAAATCTGATCTATGAATGAAGAGTGGAGAACCCCAGTCCCAGAGTTTCAGGTTATTCTGTCCTGCTAAGCCCTTGAAGGAGTCCATATCCATTGGAGGTGTGCTGCACACAAAATAAGTCCTAATAAATTTTGTGTGAATGACTGCATTGCAGACTTTGGCATCCACCAGTATAATTGCAGACTGTGAATGACCTTGATTTTCCAGGTTTTTATGTACAATTGACTGGGTGTCAGAATATTATTTGCACCTTCCATATGTTTAATTTCTTCTCACTTCATCTCATTTGTTTCTTTTCTAAACTGCAGCCTTACTGACCGGAATCTTATTAATGATGACTGCTGATTCTGCCACACCACAACTATCTTTCCATTCCTTTTGTAGAAGAGTTACAAAGGCACAGTGAATATGAGAAAAATTCCATCATTGAATCCCAACTCCTGAGCTATCTGTTTATCCAGCATAGGCTTCCTGAGTTTGTAGGATAGCTCAAAATGAATCAGTATATAGCCTGCAAAATCATCAGCTAAATCCAATCTCTTTTTATGGGAAGATTACCTAAAAACTCAGAATTTGCTCTACCAAAGTGCTTGAAACTTTTTAACAGAAAATTCTTCAAACAACTGAAAAAATAAACATAACAATGCTGATTCTCTTTGCATTGGAGAAAATGATGTAAGTCAAAAGTCATGTATACTGGCAAGGACGGCACATTTCAGTCATTTTAAATAAATAATTTTCCTCTATTATTCACAGTGGATTACATAATATTTATAGTAAATGTAAGTATATTCATATTTTAATACTGCAACCCTTAATGAGAAAACCACTCAAATTTCACTAATTTTGTTCCATTTAACTTCACACATTGCAAAGACTGTTGCCTTCATCACGATGGTTATACTGTCAGCTTCCCAGTGTGGTCATAAGGCTCTGTAGACATTATGAATTTAATAATGAAGTTACTTAAATTTTTTTAAAAATTGTAAAAACTTTAAAAAAAATTTCATATGGAACTAACACAGTGAAGCTCACATGAATTAAATCTGTCGTTTCAAAATTTTTAGTGCATCCTCAATTAACTTTTTATTAACCATGGCAAAAATATCATCCACATATCTGTACCAACACTTAAAGAAGTGTGGAAAGGCTGACAGATTTAATGAGGTTACTGTTTGGAAGATCAAAATTAACTGAATTTGCCTTAATTGATATCATTGTATGATTCAGTTGAACTACACACTCTTAAAGCTTCACTTACTTTTCATAAATGTATGGAACCGGTTTCGAGAACATTTAGTTCCCATCTTCAGCCAGGCTAAAGTTCAACTCATTTGCCTTGTTTATAATATTTTCCTACTGTTAATTCTATGGGTGTTTGAAGAGCTTTAAAGAGTCTTGGTTCATTTTTGATTTCTTCATGTGTTTATATTTTACATTTCTCATGTGTTTCTTAAACCATAGGGTAATGTTTCTTTTCATTTTGACTATATATTTCATATTGCAGTCTTTGCAGCTGATGTTGTAAATGCCTGATTGTTTTCTTGGCTGAATTTTGTCTTGTGTTCATTTTTGTTTTAGGTTTTTAAACTACATTTGTTTACCAAAATAATGTTGGCATTTTAAAAAATATTCTGAAATTTTTGGTGTGCACTTGGATAGAATGTGAATTATGAGGGTTGTTTGTAAATGAAGATCTCCAATTTTTTTTTCAAATAGTAAACATTTTATTGCAAAACAACCAAGTACAGATTCTGAAAGCTTGGACTTTTAATTATTTTTTTATGTAGTCACTGTTAGGATCAATGCATTTTTGGAGTCGCTCCGGGAGCTTTTTCATGCCCGCATTGTACCACTCTCCTGTCAACTCATGCAGGAAGATATCGACAGCTGCCTTCAGCTCTTCGTTGATGAGAATTTCATTCCCCCCAAGTTTGTTTCAAGTTGGGGAACAAATGGTAGTCACTGGGGGCCAAATCAGGATTGTATGGGGGATGGTCAAGTGTTTCCCACCCGAATTTGGTGATGAAATCCGTTGTGGTGCTGGCGACGTGAGGGCAGGCGTTGTCATGGTGCAAACACACTCCCTTTGTCAGCCGACCCCTCCTCTTGTTCTGTATAGTCCGGGTAGCTTTGTTAGTGTCTCGCAGTACTTTGCTGCGTTGATTGTTGTACCTGTTTCCAGGTAGTCGACCAGCAGAACACCTTTTCTGTCCCAGAAACTGAAGCCATCACTTTCCGAGCAGACAGTTACAATCAACGTGGCAAGGTACTGCAAGACACTAACAAAGCTATGCCAGGCTATACAGAACAAGAGGATATGTCAGCTTACAAAGGGAGTGTGTTTGCACCATGACAACGCCTGCCCTAACGTTGCCTGCACCATGATGGATCTCATCTTCCTGCTCGAGTCGGCGGGAAAGTGGTATGATGCGGGTATGAAAAAGCTCCTGGAGCGACTCCAAAAGTGCATTGATTGTGATGGGGACTACGTAGAAAAATAACTAAAAGTCCAAGCTTTCAGATTCTGTACTTGGTTTTGCAATAAAATGATGTTTACTATTTGAAAAAAAAATTGTAGACCCTTAATTTACGGATAACCCTTGTATATATATATATATATATATATATATGATCATCTTTGTAGTCTTTTAAAGTGGTGATGTCATTTATTTTGTCTTTATATTTAATTTTTCTATTTTCTTGTTGACCAGATCTATTGTGTAGCCATTTTTTGTGCTATATCTATGATTGTTTGTATTCTGTCTTGCTTATTGGTAGGTTTGTTAATCTGAATATGAGGCTGTTGATTATTATAAGTGTAGTTCTTTTTGATTGTGGCTGTGTTTTTGAGTAATAATCTGTATGGGTATCTTTTCTGAATATGCCAAATTCCATTATAGTGTCATTTTTTATAATTTTTATATCTAGGAAGGCAAGAACCTTAATATTTTCTATTTCCATTGTGAATTTATGGTGTCTCATAGGTTGAGTAGATTTTCTGCATCCTCTTTTCCATTTTTCATGTACTAACATCATTCACATAATGGTACTAACATGTGTGTGCATATATGTGAATAAACTACTTTTTTTTTCTAAGAAACTTATGTATATATCTCCCAAAGCTGGTAAGAATGGTTTTCCCATTGCTAGACACTGTACATTTCCAAGTAGATGAAACAAAATTAGTGAAATGTGTGTAATTTCCTTATAAAAGGCTGCATTATTATATTATATTTCACTGTGAAAATTATTGCTATTTAAAAATATTCATATTTGTTCAAAGTTTGAGAAAACGGTGGGTCCAGGAATAGATCAAGATTTTATTGTACATAGTGTCAGCTACTGTTTGTTCATCAAAGACTTAGTTTAGGGTTCAGTACAAGGGAAGGGTATTCAAATGTGAAATTGGCAGATGTTCATTTGACACATGGGAAAGCAGATGATCAACATTAGTACCAGAAGAGATATCCAGAACGACGATGTCTGGACAGAAGAACATTTCAAACAAATGATTGTCGTCTTCCTAGGTAGCAGGAAACATTCAGGAATGGCACTCATAACTGGAGAAGACCTATAAGATTAAGGGCATTACAACTGGAGGAGGCATTACTTCATGCAATTGAAGATAACCATAGTGCCTGCACAAGAGAAATAGTTGTACAAAGTAGCATTGACCAGATGAATGGAGAATGTTACACGAAAACACATTGTATATGTACCCTTTGCAGCATATACAGGCTGTCACCAGCTGATTTTTGTGCTAATGGAAGCCATCTTGAGCACTTGCTTAAAGACAGATTTCCATATGGCATGCTATTTCTATTTTGTAATGTACTGCATCACACAATGTGACTAAAGTGGTAGAAAAAGAATTTTAATTGTAACAAGGGAATAAAACAATTCCAGACCAATGTTCATATAACATATTTCCATCCTCTACATACATTTCTGTTATTCTCTGTAAAATACGTTGTTTCATGTTTGTATCGTGTTCAAATTTAATTTTTTTCTTATATACACATTTTACTGCAGTATAAGCCCTCAATCCTTAGAGTGTTAATTAACTTTAATGTTTATGCTTTTTAGAGATTGGGAGCCGTTAGTGAAGACTCTAACATATCCAACATCAACATGTCTGGTCCAAGCAGTCCATCAGAAAGACCTACAATGGCATCAGAAGATAACAGCATCAATGAACATTCCTTTGGGTCAAATGAAACTAATCAGCCTAAAGCACAAAATAATTCTGAAGTAGAAAGGAGAAATTCTCAGATAAATTCCCAAGAAAACAGTGAAGATGGTAAGAACAACAAAACAGACAAAAGAGATCGGAAAGATGGAAAAAAGAATGAATGGGATATGTTTGCAGAAGCTGATACCCTTGAAGAATATAATGTAAGTGGGAAATATGTTATAATTCCAGTAAAATATTATTTCAAAAGTAAATATTCATATTTCAATTTTTTTTTCCCCCCAATTTTGTTAAGCATTAATTTTCTTTACTATAATGCTTTTTATAAATGCATTTTTCTTTTCCATATAATAATGGATTCCAATCTTTCTTTGACATAAGTTGTTTACCCTGGTATGTTATATTATTGCTACAGAGCTCAGCTTGCACGTACAGGTTAGGACATGTCTTGAAACAGCTAAAGTTACAAATCACTCTTCATTAAGTACTGGAACTGAGAGGATGGCAAGTGTATAGTCATGCAGAACTACAGTAAAAGTGAATGATTTGGAGCTTCATTCTTTGGTTAAATTCTTCACAAGAAAGGAAAGAAGCCTAAAGAAATCCAAGAAAAGATGAATGGTGATTAAATAGCATCCTTCTCAGTGATTGGACTGTAGAATGCAACTTCAGAAATAGTTATATATTATGAGGAGAGGACCTGAAAGTGAATCAAGGATAAGACAAAAATTATGGTTTTTCAAGAAAGCAGATAAACTTAATAAGGAAGAAAAGTGGCCCATCAGAGGAAGTAGCATCTAATCGTGGGAGAGTTCATATATTTGGGAATAAGATTTAGTACCTCAGATCAGTGGGAAAGATAGAAAAGGGTTGCATTAGCTAAAGGGAGGTTGGTAATGACATTTTTAAGGAAATGTCTTAATTTTGTGCCTAATGTAGATATAGTTTGATATCAAAGAGTATACAGTGCTCTAGTGCAATCGAGGTGGGCCTATGATAGATATAGGGAATAGAGGATAGTTGTAAAGAGATGGATAAAATACTCAATATGTTTTGTACTAAATGCAGCCAATGCTGGTATCCTGTTAGAAATGGGAAAGATAAATGTAAGAGGATGGGTGATTGAGAGAGCATTAAAATATTGGTTTAGAGTACAACAAATGTCACATGGTCATATTTTTAAAGAATATTTAAAATTTCAGGAATCAACTTTAAGAGAAACTAATTGGTTAGGGAAGGTAGGATGTGAATTGACACGAAATGGGATGGGGGAGATTGCTTAGGAAGGGATAGTTCGACAGGTGGATTTTGGAAGATGATTAGAATCAGATTCGAGGATATAGACCAACAAATTTTGTATATGGATATAAGAGAAAAAAGTTCCTTGCTGCTATTTTGAGAAATAAAAGAGAATTTAATTAATGAAGGTTATATTGATAAATGTAATAAGAAAAGAGGAAAGGCTTAGCAAGATGAGATTAGAAATATGGAGGTTAAAGGGAATTAGAAGAAATCTTGAACAGTGTATGTTCAATGTGTAGTAATGAAAATGCCATTCACATTCTATTTGAATGTCCAGAAACAAGAGAGTGAAGGATCAGTTGATCAAAGTAAAATGGGTTCGTATAAGATCTGAGATAGCAGTAAGGAAGATTATTGGGTACAAATCTCAATTAAAGGATTTAGGGGAATATTTGTATAAAGCTACAAATAAATGGGTATGGATGATTAATAAGTAAATGATCTTTGATTTTAGCAATTTAGATTTAAGACATGGAGTACTATGAATTAGGTAATAATCAGTATAGTATTGTATTGTGAATTTACTGTTTTAAAGTTTTAAGTACAGTATTATACAGAATATTTGAGAAATAAAGGAATTATAGTTTGTAGAGACTGTAGCTAGCTGATAAAATAATGGTGTAGGTAGAGTAATTAAAATAATTGTATTTTAATCCTCTGTGTTGAGCTGGAGCCTGGTCCTGGAATGGTGCTGAACCGGGGACTAAGGGTGTTTTGCTTTTGTAATTCATGCCAAATAAGTCTACCATCATAGGAGAAACCTACGCTTCTACAGTGAAGTATAGGTAGTTACAGGAAGTAGTAAACTGACTGTAAACCTGTTGCTGGTACCTCCACAAATCCCAAAAAGCAAGGATTATGGGTACTTAGAGCTTAACCATCCACCTTATAGTCGATGCCTGGCTCCAGTGATTTTCTTTTTCAAAACCTGAAGAAATACCTTTCTGGGTGGAGATGTTCAATGGATGATGTCATGAAGGAAAAGTAAATAGCATGACTGGAGGACCAAGACACATCTTTTAATTCTGAAGGGATAAAAACCACTGTAGGTGAAGTGGACTAAATGTGTATAATTTAAGTGTGAAAACAATTAGCTGAGTTTCACAATCAGGCTTCATTTTCATATCCATGTAGATAACATATTGAATGCCCTCATGTCTCTCTGGTTCTTAAGTTAATGGAATTAGTCATAAAAGAATTATTTTAATTCTTATGCTGAGAACAGAGTGCCTGAAACTTTGAATAGGTACTACATATTGAAGGTGTGCATTTTCTAATTTGATATTATGCTCATGTTTTTTTTTTTTTTTATCAGAGTCCAAGCACTGTAGACAAGGTCCATGGTGCACCAGAAAATCCAAGCTTGACGGACAATTGGGATGATGCAGAAGGTTATTATCGTGTTCGTATTGGTGAAGTAATGGATGGGCGTTATGTGGTTTATGGCTATACTGGTCAAGGTGTATTCTCCAATGTAATTAGAGCTAGAGATGGTGCAAGAGGTAATCAAGATGTGGCTGTGAAAATCATTAGAAACAACGAAATCATGTGAGTTAGGAATGTCAATTTTATCTCTCAAAGCAAATCAAATAGAATTATTTGCTTCAAAAAAATTAACTTTTATGTTGTAGATTGTGAAAATAGAATGCCTGCCGTTAGAAAAGGAGATTAGCAATCAAATTAGTAATTAGGTAGTTTGTCATTATTTCAGAGGTGCTTATCTGCGTGCTGCATAGGCCACTACCCTGCTTAACTACAAAAGTTGCATTTTCAGGGTAGCGACTAATGCTACACCATGAGTTTGTTTATCCATGTACTGTTGCTCTTTAATATTTGCAGATAAAGTTCCATTCAGAATCATGTTAATGGAATAAATAAAATTTAATAAATTGCAATGGTAAGGTGTCTTTTTTGGAAGCATAAAAACATATGATAATTGAAAAGGACAATTAAAAACTGCAAATAAAAAGAATTAATGAAAATTTTTTATATAAAGTATATTAATAGAACTGTAGGTACTCGTCCACAATGCAATTTAAGTGGCTTGCAACTTAAAGTTGCGCAATGAAAGTTGAGTTGCTCAGTGAAAACAGTGGAACAATTTGGAAAGCATGTGCCACTTGAATTTAGCACAATTTTAGAAATGGCAATGTGTTTGCAGCTGAAGTGAAAGAATTGCCATTTGAAATTTGGGTGAACAGTTTAGATAATTTTTGTGGCGCAACTTGCTCACTTCTCACATTGCAGTCATAGGCTGCTTTGTTATAGGTGTCTGCACATTTGGCACAAATTACCTACTGTTTACAGCATAGCCTGCTTTGGTATAGGTGTTTTGAGAGAGAGATAAAATACAGAAACAAGGTAGGTATGCATAGTTCTATATATTGTAAACAAAATAATACTTTCATTATTAACGTATGATGTTAGTAATTACATACTTAATCTTTTCATTGGTTAAGGCTCAGAACATGAAATGGACAAGGGAGTTAATTGAATCTAAAGATTGCTTATGGAAAGTTGAATCTGCAGATTATAGGAATAAACAAAAACAGCAGAAATTGGAACTGAACTGAACATACCATCAGATGACATTAATAAAAACATTCACAGATTAAGATTACAATTCACAAATGAGAGGGACATAATGACAGCAACAAAATTAAGAATTAGCACAAAAGATAAATCCAAACAAAATATGAGTTCTTCTATGCCCTTGAATTCATGTTTCATCACATCAATATAGATAACAACACAGTGGATTCAGTAGTAAGTACACTCACTTTAAATGTAACAGTATTGCCAAAAAAACATATCTTTCATGGCAAAAATACTCTTTGAATGCATTCC
This sequence comes from Metallyticus violacea, assembly GCA_030762175.1. NCBI lineage: Eukaryota > Metazoa > Arthropoda > Insecta > Mantodea > Metallyticidae > Metallyticus > Metallyticus violacea. Next base: position 40,362,273 of record CM060845.1, on the reverse strand, counting down.
AAATGGTTTTAGCTGATGTATTAGGATTTCTAGCTGAATTTCTTTGTAATGATACAAAGTTGTAAGCCTCATTCTGCTAAGAGCCCATCGTAATTGTACCATCTTCATTATCCTTATAAAATGTTCCTCTTGAAGCATATAATGGAGAACGTGTAATTAAAATATTATATAGTACACAAATAGCACATGCCATTTTTTTCACTTTATTTGATTCTAGTTCCACATTTCTTCTCAGACATTGAAATTGAGTGGAAATAATTCCAAATACATTTTCTGTTATTCTTCTAGCTCTCAACAAGTGGTAATTAAAAATTCTTCACTGATCACTTTGATTTTTGAAAGCAAAGGGTTTCATGGTATATGATTATAGTACAAATGCATCATCCGTAATAAGACAAATGGCACAGGTACTGTTCTTCCTGGTAAAGGTTTTGCATTAGGTATGTTTAATGCATTGTTTTTAAAGGCAATCAACAAAGAACATTTCTGTCAAATATCCCTCCATCAGAGTCTCAGCCTTCAGATCCAACATTTATGTAGGTTAATTTGCAATTAGTATCTGCTAAAAATGATACTATGAGAGCCTTTATAGTTGAAGTATAAGTTACCTCTGTTCACTGAAGTGGTTTCACAACCAATGTGCCTAAACAGTTAGGAAAATTCCATTTCTCTTGGAAATCTTTTGCTATTTCAATCCATTCATCTTCTGTGTTGGGCATCTGAAAAGTAAAAGAATAATGAATAATAATTGAAACGAGCTTTATTACAGGGAATGGCTACAGACAAAATTCCAAGTGATGAACATCACATATGGTGATGACTGTGACGTAGATGCACAAAGAAATGAGTTGTACGTCAGTGATTCATACCCTCAAAACAATCCAGGCTCTTCAAGCATTTTACAAAAGAACAAACAATATCGTAACTCTGAACTACAAGAACAGACTATCATTAATCAATGTATGGTGTTGCTGCAGAATCTCAGTAAAAACATGAATTCAGTATCTCTGATGATATGTGGCAAATGAAATGCAAAAACTAGACTGATTATTTGAGATGCAAAATGAAGAATGCCTTACAACAATGTACACTGGATATTAACAATGAGTATGCATCAGAGAAGTTCGATATTCCAGCTCCATTGTCAACATTTACATCAATGCTGCCACAGACAACAAATATAATGCTGTTATAGAATATATTCTTATGAAGCAGAGGATGATCTTTTTAAAGAATAAATGTAGTCTGAAATGTATACACCTTAAAAATAAATCAACAATAACTTACCTTTATGTAGTCTTCTTTCTTAGCACTGTAAATAGCATCACATGCTTAAAGTATTATGTATTAAATGGCACATGTAGATAATACAAATTGCATACTTTAGTGATTGCTAACTTTTGTCTGAAAAAAAAACCAATAATTCAAATAGGTTACATTAACAATATTAATTAAATTTGGAATCTAACACAGTGAAACGTCTTAATAATCTCTTCTGAAACAAACTATTTAGACACATTCTTTCTTCTTTCTTCTTCAGTCACTCGGGATGTTTTATGGATCCCAGTCCACATCCTTAGCTGTGTTCGACCATTTGTACCTACCAACCGAAGTCATTTAACAGCTGAGAATGTGGACAAGGCTCCATGAAACATGGCCTGAGTAAATTTCTATTAAGTGAAACCAAAAAGAATGTGGTAAATATCTAAATGTCATCACAACCACGATGATGAAGGCAACAGTCTTCGAAACATTTCCAAGTAAATAGAACAAAATTACTGAAATTGGAGTGATTTCTCACGAGACATTTTACTGGTGATAATGGATTTGCTCATTAATGTATCTTTCTTTTATATTAATGGTGCTATCTTCTGAGCAGGTAATCAAAGTCATTTGCTGACCTTCATAGAAAATTTTTATAGAACACTTGGATCTCCCATGTACAACTCGTAAAAAGTTATTTACAACTCCATTGTGTTCATTCTTTAAATCCTTCTCTTACCCAACATTTCCTTTTCATTCTTTCACGCTTCTTTCTTTGTTGTCATAGTAAAATAAGTGATAAGCAAGCTGTGAATAGAACTTAGTTATAATAAAACATGCTCTCCAGATCATATTGAACAGCTGATCGGGAAAGTTGCATGTGCATAAAATATAGCCCTACATCTAGCACGGTGTAAACTCTTAATGCAACATTTCTTTGAGCATGCCAGTTTTCCAGTGGTACAACATGGAAAAATGTGAACTTGCATGCTCTGTGTAAACAACACATACACATTTGTTGCACGATAATGGCATGCAATCTAAGTTGCATTGTGGACAAAAGCCTTATTCTTGTGAAAACATATCTGTTTTGCAAATTTATTCAATGTCTAATGCAAACAAATATCTCGTAAGGTAAATAAATACAAACATTAGCATTATAGCTTTGCAAGTTTATATGTCATATATAATTCATGCACTTCAGTACAGCTTGGCAGAACTATGTACTTGCTACTGTCACGGTTCATACTCTTCACTGCCACTAGGCCCTTGCACTAACTCTTTCTGCCATATTAATATCACAGGTTGCTGGTAAGCATGAGTCAATTTCTCTTTCTGCTGGTTAATTTTGGTCAGTAGTTGTGAAAAGTAGCATTTTTCTATTGCAAAAACTTTTGACATCCAAAAAAGAAGCCATTTGTTCAGCATATGGAAGGTGAAAACTCCCAGAATGAAAAAGCCACTATTCTTTCTCTACAGTAATGTGCATGATAATGGAATAAGAGCTTGCAGCCAATGCTATAAGTTTATTTGATAAATATTCCTAATTTAAATTTCCAAAATAGAAACAGGTGCACAGATAATACTTAATGTGTAATTATTTGTGGCTGAAGAGAATAAAGTTAATGTTTATCTGTAATGATAGGAAAGGAGTAATTTCTCAAGTTTTGAAATTAATTATGACGTGATAGCCATGCATGAAAATGAAATCTGAAAATAAGAAGCAGGACTAAAACTGCTCATAGCACTATGAATCGCTTATTAAGGAGTAAATCTCTCACAAGAGAGAAAGTCTTAGGAAGGTCTCTGGCAAATAGAGAAACAGATGAAAGAGGTTCGTAGTTCATTGCTTGGAATACATGGTAGTTCAGTTTGTTAGAACATTGGCATGGAAGACTGAATATCTGTAGTTTGAATCCTTCTCTTGACCTGAATTTTTCAAGTTGACTTTTCCAACTAATGTCTTACAAATAGTGTGAAAGAACTATTTTTATTTGTTTGTAGTAAGTTTAGCATCATAGGTGTTAATTTCTATGAGCACATAAAAATCTAAATTATCTCTATCTGTTGTCTAACACACTGTTATTCTTCACTCACTTTTAACTACGGTGGGACTGGTTTTGAAGAGACATCCTCTCCATCTTCAACCAACTTGGTGACTATCTGTTCACAGATAAAATAAAAATCTGTTTACTCTTAAGCAATATATATTCTAATATATCAAGTCTTTGTTTGTTTTTCCTGAAACAGAATCTGGCAGTTCACAACTGCACATGGCCCAACAGTTAAGGACATATGTTGCCACTGATAAGACTGGGTAGTACATGTTTAAGTTAGGAACAGTAAGGAATTGATATGTTATGTTTTATTTCTCTGTCTGCCATAGTTGAATTATTTAATATATAACAATGCATTTTCATTTCTTGTAATTTTTTAAGAAATGAATCAGGTGCTCAGTGTCATGCAGGATTTCAGAATGTTTTGTGGAGGTTCATTCATCTAACAAATAAACTGTTCATAAAGCAGTTCTTAAATTCAAAACAGTGGAATGATATAGGTGCTTGTTCAAGAACAATCACCATGAAAATCTCTTGCTGTGTTAGCATAACACAGGGATGTCAGTCATATGCCAGCACATTGTGCTACAGAATTTCTAAAATGTCATCCCTATGAGATTACTGAAGTGCATACCTTACAGCTCACTGACTCAGGAAAGACATTGTATCTTCTGTAAAAAAGATAGCTCATTTTCAGTATTTTGCTGATTGTGTGACATTTTGGGTGTGGTTGACTGCACTGTGTGCTCCCAGCTGCTGGCCTGGTCCGTGTAGGGAAAATAAAACCAAGTCCCAATATTTTCCTTTATCACTATGTAATTTTACATTTGCCATTGCTTAAACAGAAGTCCAATGTTTTTGATGACAATAATGTTGTTAAGAGAGATAAAATAAATAAATTGAAATGGTTTAGAATAAACTGAAATGGTTTGATTTGTTCAGTGCTATGAATGGAAATGTCTGAAGAAAATAATATATTTTATTCTGAAGATGTTTTATTTTATGTACATATATGTTATCATAATTTTGGCTCTCTATAAATATATACTTATTTTCCTTAATTCTCATTAATGTAAATATGTAGAAGTGAATTAAAGGTTTTAATTTACAGCTGTAAATAAATTCATTGTTTAGGTTACTAAAGAGGATGAAACATATACAAGTTTAGGTAATAGTAATGGGAGAAATTAGTTTTCGACATGTTTAATATATTTTTCCTAGTAATTCATTTTCATATTTCAAGAAATCAAGCTGCTCTTTAGATTGTTTCTTCAGTCATATGAGAACTGCATTTCACTTGATATGTTCAAAATATTATCCACCTAGATACGATTTGATAGTTCCAGACAGACATTGTCTTTCTTAACTGAAAAAGGATAAGTTTGAGATCTTATCTCAGAGCCACTCTGGGAATGATATTCAGTTAAGATGAGAAGTGTATGGATGAATAATATTGAGTAGCAATGAATATAACCCATTTTAGAGACTCTGGATTGTTTCTTTTGGAGAGTATTATAAATATTGTCCCCTATTTGCAGACAGTGTTTTAAAATCTTCTCTTGCACTTTATACACTACTGTTTCAATTCCAAAGAAATGTGGAATAAGGCTTGTCTTTCATAGATTCATTTTTCTGAAGGAAATGATTATGCTAAAAAATTGATGATTAAAGATTGGGTTTACGTGTCTGTAATATATACAGGGTGAGGAGGCATTTATGGTGTTGCGACCATTTTACTCTGATATGAAGAGGAAAATCAAAAAATGCTTCTGACAAAATTTGAAGTGCTCCTAGGGGGATATAAGATAGCAACCTTAACTCATCCTTGAAATGCCTGCTCAAGGTCGTCTTTCCCCCAAATGGAATAGTGTATTTTTCCCAGGAATGGAAAGAGCATTCAATTTTCAGTATAAAAATTATAGTACATCTATCGGCTAGATTTCAAGGACGAATTAGGATTGCCATCTTATGTCCCCTAAGAGCATTTCTAAATTTGGTCTGAAGCATTTTTTGATTTTCCCCTTCATTTCAGAGTAAAATGGCCGCAACATTATAAATGCCTTATCCTGCCTTATAACTGTGCATTTACATTGGAGATGGCTTCTTGATACCACATTGATACTATCAGAGGTGTTGATATAGAACAGTACGTCTGTATTTGAGCTTGATACTTTTTGATATTCTGTTAACACAATTTTTAATTGATATTCTAACAGTATTTTAAAGTGGTTGCAACATGAAAGAAACATGCATCTCATTCATAAGCTGCTAAATAGCATGCACCAAGAAATTAAGTATGCATAATAAAAATATTTATTTCTATATATATTTCTGCAGATAGTTTGACAGCAGTATGGTGTCTGGGTTACAAGTTATTGTAAAACTCATGTAAAGGCAATAAAATATGAATAATTACGGTTTGAAGTACATATTTGAACATTGTATTGTATAATTCATAGCATGTGTTTCATTTTTCATCAATATGGAAAAAACTATGCTTTGCCAAAAAAATAACCTCACTTCTAAGTCTGACCATAATAAAAGATATCTTTGGTCAACATATCATATGTTTTAAATTATCTAATCAAAGTAACTTATAACAATATTGTACTTCAGTATCTCTAGGATGAAAGCTCAGTTTACATTACTATTTATTTATTTTCAACTCGGTTTTTATTTTGAACTAACAGAAGACTGTGTTTTATGGTTTTCTTTTTCCACATAATACTAGTAATATTTGGATCATGGAAGATAACCACACCATTTGTAAAAAAAAATTTTTTGCAAGATGGAAAATCTAACACAGCCTACCTTATGAAATATGTCATCTCATTTTATAATATTGGTTTTATTAACATCCCAAAAAACAGTGTGTAACATTGGAAGGTAACAATTAAAAATGTAGCAGCGGAAGGGCATGTATCCATTCTTTTGAAGTTTATATGGATAGCAACATTTGAAGTACTGAGATCTTCATTTTCATCTGACATCATTGCATTCCCAGATATTTTTGAATCACTATTTTATATATTGTTTCTATTTCTTTTTTTTTTTTTTGATATTATAAAACTTATTACAGCATTTGAAACACACTTTCCATCTAACTTTAGCTCCTTCATGTAAATGGGCCATCCACTGTTGTATTGGTCTTCATTTTTTGCAACATAAGAATGTTTCTTTTCACTGAATGGAATACAGCTAAAATTTCTTTGTTTTCTGTTATATTTAAACAGAAATTGCTTTGAAAACACTAAGATGCAACTTACATAAAAACATTTAGAACAAATTATATGAGTCGTGCAGTGAGTGCTGCCATCTGCGGTTAATTCTCAGAGTGAACTCACGGCAAGGTCATCAACACTCTGTTATGAATTATACCTTATTTTAAGATTGAGTTTAATGTTTTGCAAGGCTTGAAAATGCAGGTATTTATTCACCTTGTGGTGTGGATCATTCCAACTAGTAACAAAATATGTTATTGGAAATTATTTTTTTTAATACTTAAATTTTATGTTTTTTAGAAATTCAAGATCACTGCATTGTTGTTACCTAACATAAATTATTTTATAAACTTCAAAAGTCATATGAAAGACCGCTATGGCTTAATTATTTAGAAAGCTATTAAAATTTTAACATTGTGACATGTAAAATACAGCATAATTCTTCTAAATTTTAAATAATAATAAAACAAAAATAATTCAGCTCTTTACACATTTAAATAAAATAACAAAATCTTGGAATATGCTAAGTTTTATAAAGATATGAGAGGGTTGGATTGGCCAGTGTCGTGATATGCATCAAGTCCTCATAGATGGTATCTTTTCTACATGCACTTGATCATAGTTCTTGTTGTCTAGGATAATTATAAAATGATATTCCAGATAAGGCAAAATATTTTAAATACGTACCAGTTGTCTTAGAATAAGAGGTCTTACTCATAGATTTATTAGAGCAAAAGATCAAGATACTATGTGATAAAGAGACTGTGCCCACTGAACCTGCCTAATATAAAATGTAATCACAATGAAAATTCGAATCTTTAAGTTGACATTGGAATCTTTTTGCCACATGCTTGGTGTGGTCTTAGGTAACCCGAGTTTAATTATTATAGACGTGGGATGTATTATTTCCTTTATTATTCTAAGAAAAATTTAATTCCTACCACTGCAATGTCATTCAGTACTATTAAAACCTTGCAGCACCATAGATAATAAATTTTTGGATGAATGAATGTATTATTACCAGAAACAAAAAATATTACATTTCAAATGTACATTGATTTCATTCTAATAAAATATTAACATAAATAACAAAAATCAACCACAGAAATTACATTATTTATTATTCTTAATAAAATCTGTGCCTTTGCTAATCTTGAAGATGCCAGTTCAGTGCTAAAATAAATCAGCTTTCCTCGTAAATTATTTCCCTTAGCATACCGGAGAAATTTAATTGGTTTGTAGCTAAATAACCATATATTAACATATTTATAAAATTTCACAATCCAATTAAAAATATATCAAATTAGCTAAACTAATTTAATTTGCTTACATTCCAGAATATCGTAATATACCCCAACACCTTGGTTATAAGATGGGTTCACAAGATTAGCTGCTATATGCCCTTGTATATACTACTCAGTATTTCTCCTCTGACTTTATCTAAGAACATTTCTAGTTAACTTAATATTATTTTGCCTTTCCTTTATTTTTATCCTTACCATTTTTAGTGAAACTTACTTTCTCCAAAATTCACTTTCTTCACATTGTACTATATGCTATGTTATATATTCCTCCACGACATCTCTCTAAATCAGTACCTCTTCTAATTCCCTTTAGCCTAATTGTCCCAATTCTTGTCCAAGCAGAACCTTCTCTTTCTTACTTGTCAGAAAGGTCAATTTACTCTTTTCTACCCTATTCTCTCTTCAGCTCTCAGTACAATCTCGGGTACATTTTTTCCTTACAGCTCCCAAATATTTCTTCTCTTGTATGACTTCTATCCGTTATCTTACTTTTCTCAAAAACCCTTACAGTTATTCTCACTTAGCATTTCTATCTCCCCCATTTGTTATTCCTGTAGAATTTTTCATAAATCAATGATTCTCAGATCCCCTGTCCATATGTTTCTTACATAGTTAGACTTTATTAATAGTGCTAAGTGAAAATTCTGAACCAGTATTTCAAAGCTCTTCTATGATCTTATTCATGCTACTGGTTATCTAAAAATTATAAATTTTTAAGCATTTCCTGTTAATTTTTGGAAACATCTTAAGTTATGAGTATTACAAAATGACTTTGGTTATAATAATTTTGAAGTTTTCATTGACAACTTGAGATTGAGTTGGTCAAATTGTTGAAGTGTGTTAATGCTATAAGGTAGCAGTTTATATTTGCAGGAGGCTCAGGAGCTCACATTCTCATATACAGATAGCCCATTAATTGAGCATAAATGCTTAGTGGGGAAATGAAGCTGCTGCAACCAGAAAAAGGGACATAAGAATAGCTACACATAAAGTTAATACTTTTATGTTAGTATTTATATTTTTACTGCAGGCATAAAGTTATAATGCATTTAAAACTGATAACAAGTGTGTTATGAGATATGTTGAAAACAATGCCTCTCAGCCAAAGTGTCATGGGGTATAATGGTAACCATACTTGTAGACCTAAGGGCAGGGTCAATGAATTTTTTTCAGGCATAAAAATTCTAAGTATGGCTTCCTTCAAAGGGAAGTAAAGCCATGGTTCCTGTGTCATAGGTTTATGGCATGTGAAAGAACCTGAAGCCTGAAAGAAGAGGATTCTGAGCAAAGTTTATTGACTGTTTCAAGCCCTGATTTGAATGGGATGCTAATGACCAGAGAAGTTAAAGAGCATGCTTAAATAAATTATGCATCTTGGTGGCAATATATGCTGCCAGGATATGCATAGGAAATTCTTGTGTTTCACCTACTTTTCTTCCATAAGAATATGATGGTAGAGGATTTGTTTCTTGTCATTGAAAGATTCTGTCAAATTTTTAACAAGTGGGCCAACAGCTTCTCTACCCGAAAAATGATTTCCTGGATATTTTTTTGCAAATCCCCATACCATTCTCTGCAAGAATCCATTTTTACATATGTAGTTTACATTTAAAAAAATACCTTCTTGAAGATTATATTTGTATAGCATAATTAACAAAGAACAATTAACACAAAATGAAAGCACCAAGTAACACATGAACACAACATCACTTACTGCCTAAGCTTCCCGCAGACTACAAGCTACTAACTGCACTTGCATTATATGGCCTTGATGAGGCTTCTCCCAGTATGCGGCCATTCTCTGCCAGCCTGTAACTCAACTAACCTCACTGTAAAACAGCTGTTCAAATTGGTAAATCCTGTAAAAAGGTGAACATTGTTGATTAAAGACTGTTGATATACCATATCAATATTTGTACGTAGGGAAAAGTATTTTTATGTATATTTAGAAAATTAAAACTCCCTTTTATGTTTTTCAGAACTAGTAAGCTCTGTATTGGCCTGCATATGCTTGCATGTTTCAATCATGGTATTTTTTTAAGTTGTGGAATAAAGATATAATTCTTTTATTTATTTTTCTGTAATTGGTACTTTATTTACTGTAATTTTAAACTTAAAAGTTGCTGTTTCATAGTAATCTAGCCATTAGGCTGTGTGTGTCATTGTTTGCAGGCTGGTCAGTCACTGTAAGGGAAGAGTTTCTCAATCTGTGGCTGGCTAGAGAGTGAAGACAAGCTCATTGGCAACACTTGGAATCTCGTAAGCTAAGATAAGTCTTAATTAAAATCTTGATGGGGCATATCTTGTATGCAGCTTCCACTTTTACAAAAGAGAGTTGCGTTTTCAAACATGCATGAATATTATGCAGGCCAATGCATTACAGGAACAATTTTTATTTAGTAATGTAAAAAACACATTATTTAAGTAATATTTTAACAACTGAAGCTTGGAAAGATCACAGCAGCTATAAATCTCCTTTAATGTAGCGGAACTGTGTGAAAGAAGACTAACAATTTATATTAAAGATTTAACATGTGACTGAGTTCATACAAGTTCTACTATTTTTCATTATTTATTATTATTGTTATTATTATTATAATTATTATTATTATAATTATTATTATTATTATTATTATTATTTCCCATTCTCTTTCATTAGCTTTGTTTAAATGCTATTTTCAAGTGGCTCTTCACTGCATCAATTAGATTAGCAGTAATTGGCGTCTATAAATAATTATCACACCAATTTATATGTTTTAATGTTGAGTAGACTGTGAAGTTCAAGATGATAATCATTCATATATAAAGTGGAACTGAGTGTATGCTGCATTAAATCTAATATATGCTCTTGGATTAATTGTATTCATGTACTTTGACTGGTGGATATAGTTGCAATTTCACTAAATGCACATGAATATAATAGTTAAGTAGTAAAATTATGTTGCAAAATGCAAAGAAAACAAAACTATAGCACTAAACCAACAAAATTTTACATTTTCACTATTTCATCTTTTTGTGATATGACCTATCAACATAAATTTAAAAGAGTTGCACAGATTATACATAATACTTTCAGCACAAGAGCTGTGCAACCCTCTTCAATATTTGGGTTGCTACAATCTTAGATTAGCTCATCAAATTATTCAGTTCTGTAAAAGCAGTAGAGGAATAAAAAGTTTTATAATTCCCTTATAAATATCAGTAATAAAAAGCTTTAATCCAATACTTCTAAAGCATTGCTTCGGAATGGGAAAACTAGATTGTTGAGGTGGAGGAAGAAGAATATTTTGTTAGTTGAACAAACAGGTGCAAGGAAAAAGCTTTTAAAATAATTCCAATATGTATAGTTTTCATTTGTTATGTGTTGTATATGTCAGAGATTGTTACAAAATTTTTAAATATCAATCCCCTCCCCCTATCTAAAATTACATGTGACCCTTTTTCTGTTCATAAGTCCCTCGTACACCAAAAAAAAAAAGTGTAATTAAAATTTAAAAGTAAATCAATTATATGCTACAAAAATCAGTGGATATATTGAATATCTGCACTATGGATATTTTTAGGGGCTGAGTGAGCTTTCCTCTTCAAAATTTACTTGTCATCCCATTGTCATTGATAACTACTGCTGCATCGTAATAATATGTTCCTACAATTAATTCAGAAGTTATTTGGAACTGAAAATCTTATATAGGACATGTGATATGCATGCAACTTTTGATACCCAGGGACTATTTATAAAAAGGCATTAGTTTTCTTTTATTCCATAAAACTTATCTCACAATAGCTCTACTTACATAATTCATCCATTTTCTGTCCTTATGTAATCTTTCAGTTCCTCTAGAATGTCCTTTATTCTGTAGAGTTTAATTTATTCCTGTTCTAATGGCAACTTTCACTATACACTATATTAAAATTTATTCATTAATCCACTGTAATTAATAACACTGTAACAAAACATAGTTACATAAACATTTGAATTATACAGATTACTTACTCCATATTGAACTATAACAACACAAAGACAAAAATAATGCTTGCTTGCAAAGCAGCAATAGCAAGGACTGTCCGCATGCAGACTTTAATGACGGAACTGTCTGTTGTACTGATAGACATAAACTTGCCCAATGTGATCCGTACCAAAAATAACCCTTGGTGTTAAAATTATTTTTATTAGTACGATTATTCCTTTTTTTGTGTTAATTTTATTATCCATTTATCTTCAGTATTGAAATCTTGCTTCTTTATTCCTGTAATTATATAATTTAATTTTAAAACTATAAATATTTATTTTGTTATTCAGTTGGCTTCCTATTATCATGTTCATGAATTATTGTAATCTGATCATTTTCAAAATGCAAAGAACATATTATTAAGTCACTAACTGTTACAGGCACACTTCTACATTTCTTCCATTTATGTACAGCCAGTTCTAGAAATATTGTAGATAACATTGAGGATAAACTATTTGCTGGCAGCATAAAACCAAGCTTCACTTAAGTTAGTATTGTTTTTGTTGTAGAATTTTATATACATTTTGTAGATTGTATTTCTTGATAATATGTGTTTTAGTTATTTCAATTAAAAAAAAGTTTATTCCTGCTGTTAAACTAGCTAACCTGTACTTTCTGTAATCATTCTGTAGTACTTTCTATGGAATATATTAATGTGTGCACCGTGTTCCTTGTAATTGTTAAAACACTTGCTTCATATGTTTTTTGCAAATATATTTGTTTTCTAATCTACAGATAAATGTTCATATGTATAACTACCAAGGAGCCTCGATTACCCTCTGGATCATATCCTTGTCATCATCCAAAGTGCAAAACATGCATAATTGTCAAGCCAAGTAGCACCTATATAAGCCTTAACTGCAATCTTGATTTTAAAAGTTATTCCTCAGCTAACAGCACTTTGAAAAATTGTATATATGCTAAACTGCAAATTTTGCAAAGCCTTCTACATGAGGATAAACAATTATAAGCACACTGTCAAAACTAAGTCCCCACTATCGATTGCTTGGCATGCTCAATTTCATGATATTTTTTTCAATTACTTTTGTTTTATTAATTCTTAATTATGCCCTGCCCTCTTCAACTTCTGAAAGCAACTCGGAGATAAAGAAATGGTGGCTATAGTGTTCTTTTTTATTAATTCTTATTGATCCCTGCCCTCTTCAGCTTCTGATAGCAACTCAGAGATAAAGAAATGGTGGCTATAGTGTTACACAAAGCCCTCACTCCCTCAGGTCTTTTAGTTTTATAATTTTTTCTGCAATGCTTAATTTTATTGTATGCTGTATTGTACATGTAATAGTTTTATATTATCTTTCATTATGTCACTATTCAACTATGTTGCATTATTAATATATATCCTCTAGGATTTGGTTCTTTGCAGTTTTCAACCCTGCTATTTTTTGTTTTTGCTCAGTTGTATTAGTTACTGCTTATTTTCGTCTATTAGCAGCCGACCCTATACCTGACAAAGAGCATAGTGTGTTTTTTTAATCTTCTAATACAGAATGTTTAGTTTGTGTCTTCATACACACACACACACAGTCGGTCCTGGTGGTGTAGTGGTTACCATACTTGCCTCCTACGCCCAAAACGCGGGTTCGAACCCGGCCAGGATCGATGGATTTTTTCGGGCGTAAAAATCCTAAGTATGGCTTCCTTCCGAAGGGAAGTAAAGCCGTGGGTCCCGTGTCGTACATTTACGGCACGAAAAAGAACCTCAAGCCTGAAAGAGAGGCCTCTGAGCAAAATTTGTCGGCCGTTTCACGCCCTGAGTTGAATGGGATGCTGATGACCTGAGATGTTAAAGAGCGTCCATAAATAAATCAATCAAAAAAAAACACACACACACACACACACACACACACACAGCTTTTGGTTCAAAATTCTCAATGTGAAAAGCTACTTGTTTTCATATTTCATTAAATATAAAAATAAATGTATCAACTTAGATTTGGGGGAAAGGGGAGTTGTGTGTTTAAAACTTGTGTTTATTAAATTAGGTTATGCCCCCACTTTAAAATTTCAAATGGCACCCCTAATATTTGATTTTTCAATTTGAAAGAAAATTATGTGTTATCATATTGTTTGTTTCTTTATCATCTGGTAAAACCTGGACTGTTACGGTTATTATATATTCCTCAAATTATAATTTTTGCATGTTTTATTAGTTCTATTAGTTCAGGAATTCTCCATAGTCACTAGATTTTACATTTTTTTAGCCTTTTGATAGCTTTACTATTTCCATTAATGTGTATATTATTTTCTAATCTATTATTTTTCAGCACAATGATTTAAATTTTATATTGTGGAGTATGTCACCCATTCCTGAAAATGCATCTTCCAGTCTGAGGAGAAAAAAATAAAATTACAGTAAATGCAAAATATTCTATTTTACTTAAAACCTTTTCCCTAGTACAAGTATTTCATATGAGCAGTCTGCTTAATATAAGTTGGTATATTAATAGGTAACTTTTGAAATGCATGCATCACAGGTTATACTCTATTATACTATAAATTTTCTTTGCTATGCTGATGTATATAATTCCTTTTTAGGCACAAGACAGGGTTAAAAGAGCTGGAAGTACTGCGACGACTAAATGATGCAGATCCTGATGACAGATTTCATTGCCTTCGGTTATTCCGTCATTTTTTCCACAAAAATCACTTATGTATGGTGTTTGAACCACTCAGCATGAATCTACGTGAGGTAAGCAATGCAAAATTTGCTTAAGATGTATTTTGCATTGTTCATCATTGCATATTAATTAAAATATTTTAAATTTTTGGTTTGCAGGTGCTCAAGAAGTACGGGAAGGATGTTGGACTCCATGTTAAAGCAGTTAGATCATATAGTCAGCAGCTGTTTCTGGCTTTAAAACTTCTGAAGAAAGCTAACATACTTCATGCTGACATTAAACCAGATAATATTTTGGTATTTTCATAAATATTTTAAATTATGCATGCTTTTCTTACATGTTATTTGTTTTTCTTTCTAACAACAGATCCAGTCAAACAAACTGAAAATTGTGTGCTATTATAAATATCTTAGGTGCTAAACTTTTAAAATTTTAATTGATATCATTGTATGATTCAGTTGAACTACACACTCTTAAAGCTTCACTTATTTTCCATACATTTATGAAAAGTAAGTGAAGCTTTAAGAGTGTGTAGTTCAACTGAATCATACAATGATATTAATTAATATGATTGGCTTCACTGTGCAAGTTCGAATTTACATTTAAGTTTTAAAATTTTGTTTCAAGTGTGCAATGTTAAATCTTGAAATTCCACTTTACTTCCATTTATGTTGATTATTCCAATATGTAGACAAGTGAACTTATGCAAGGAGCCTATGAATAAATGAATTTTGATTTCAACAAACAACATTAAAATTAAATTTAAATATTACTCTTAATTCACACATTACCAAATACTATTATTAATTTTAATTCTAAATAATTAAATATAATTTTTTTCAATTTGATTGCTTCAGACCCCAGTCACTGGTTCATCAGCAGCTACTACTGGAATATCCAGACCATGCTCCAATCCAATGGAAGGCCCTATGATAAAAATATTTTAATATATCTACATAAACCATTATTTTTATCATTTAGCTGCAAATTCTACAAATTAATAACCTTATTTCTAAGCTATTTACCCCTATATTCATTAAAAACAAATTAACTAAAATTATTAATTAGACATTGCACAGTGAAGCTAATCATATATCAAGATCATTGTATGATTTAGTCGAATTAATACGTTTTTGCTCCACTTACTTTTTAATTTAAACAAACAAATTATTTAAGAATTTAGCACTACCAAAACTAAGGTTTTCCCATACTTTAACTAGCTGATTATATGTGAGGTAAAGCACCTGTTTCACAACTGTGGGTTGGTCCTGATGGTGTATTGGTAACCATACTTGCCTCCTAAATCCAAGATCATGAGTTCAGTCCCAGCCAGAATTGATGGATTTTTTTTGGTGGTAAAAAACAAATATGGCTTCATTAGAAGGGAAGTAAAGCTGTGGATCCCATGTCATTGATTTAGTGCATTAAAAGAACTTCAAGCCTAAAAGAAGAGGTCTCTGAGCAAAATTTATCTGCCATTTCATGCCTTGAATTAAATTTGATACTGATGACCTGAGATGATAAAGAGTTAGACAATAGATTAGATAAAGTGTTATATGGTTTGGTTTATTTACGGACGCTCTTTAACATCTCAGGTCATCAGCGTCCCATCCAATTCTGGATGTGAAATGGTCCCAAATTTTGCTCAGAGGCCTCTTCTTTCAGGCTTGAGGTTCTTTTTTGTGCCATAAATGTATGACCGGGACCCATGGCTTTACTTCCCTTCCAAAGGAAGCCATACTTTGGATTTTTACACCCAAAAAATCCTTCGATCCTGGCCGGGTTTGAACCCGCTATCTTGGGTTTAGAAGGCAAGTATGGTTATCACTACACCACCAGGACTGACAGATTAGATAGAATTTACATTAAGTAAAAATTGTACTCACAAAGCTGTAGACAATGGAGTGGTAATATATACTACATTAATGTAGTATAGAATTTACATGTTAAAGAGTCTGTAAATAAACCAAATTAACAACAACTGTGTGGGCCCTTAACTCCTTCCTTATACTTCTCATCTACTTACCCTACTTTTCTAAGAATTCCCTAATCATGTTTATTTTCTCTACCCTCAGTCTGTCATCATTTTAATTGCCAATATATCTTGTTTTAGTTTATTCCATTTTTCAATTCAGATAATATGTTTATCATTTCACATCCTATTAGAAATCACACATCCACTTTCACACATAATACACCTAACTTTGTCTCACTTCTTTCCAAAATCCACTGACATTACTTTCAATGAGTTGCCATGCATCCCCCATTCCAATTTCTTCTAATAGTTTTCCCCACCTCCCCAAACCAAATCTCTCTTCCCAGTACATCTCTTTGGTACTTTAGACATTCTTTTAGTACATTGTTTTCTAATTTCAAACATGTGCCAGTATTTCAAGATTCTCTCCATTGTTATACCTTTCTTTCCTACTCTCCCTAGTTCTGCCAAAAATGGAGCCTATAGCTATATTGGGTGAACAAATTTATTCTAATTTTACCACAACCCAGTTTGAATAAATGAAGTAATTGCTTGTGCGTCTTTCCTTGAAGAAAGGTACCAGCTTTGAGAGTATGATTCTCTGCAACCTAGCTACTGGTTAAAGAACAACACAACTGCATTATCTAAACAAACTTAGTACTTGTTTATCTTACATTTGCCAATGGCCAAGAAAGGAATAATAATTATTTTGAATACTGTGCTCTGAACAACACACTATCATTAGCATTATTATGAATGAATGAATGCATGCTTTATTCTACATATTTCCTTTACATTAACTTTTATAATTTATATAATTGTTCTTAGAGTATGTTATTTAGGATCTTACACAAGTAACACCCTGGTTATATATGTAATAGATCCTTTAATTTAATCACTTTCTTCCACCATTTCTATCTTATCTTCTCTACATAGTTACCAAATTTTCTCAAAAACTCTTTGCTGTGCTAATTGCAAAAATTTCTATTTGTAAATTATCCCATATTTTAATCCACAGTTCTTCTCTCCATACTTTAGTTTCTAAACATTCAACTATACATTGTAGATCCTTTTCTATTTTTCTACATAATGGATACTCTTCCCTTTTCACTTTTAATCCACTTAGCCCTACTATTCATGATCTACCCCAAGCAAATCCCTCCCTTCTCTTCCTGTTACAAACATATACATATTTTTCCTGTCCCCATTCTTTCTTAAATTTCGTATAGAATTTCAAGGTACTCTTATCTTGTAAACTGTTTCATATTTCTTGCTTTTCAGTATTCTCTATTCTTTGTGTTATATTTATTCCATAATCCTTGTCTATCTAAATCCTGTATTTCAATCTCTTGGGCTATTTTTTTATTTGAGATAACCAACTTTTTTTTCCATTTTATTTTCTCTTATGTCTGTAGGCAGTCTTTAACTATATCTCCTCCCCCTTATTTCTATCTTATACCTATATTTCAGTATACTAAATTTAAAATTAATTTTGTGTTGGAACTAATACAATAAAGCAACTAATATTCTTAAATAGCTAGCGAATCGAACATCAAGTGCGGAGGATTCTATTTGCTTTCCTTAGCCATAACTGGTGATAGCTTAATTTTGTTTATGCCTATTAACAATCCAACCTGTCATGGTTGTTTCTGTTTTTGTGCCTTCAGTTAAGCACTCCTACACAGCTGTACTAGCATCACTCAGGGTAGAGGGAAAGGCACCAATAGGAGCAAATGTAAGCCCTTTTGCAGTGCTCCCACTAAAATCTACATAAAATAAAAGGATGATAACTACAATAAGCTCATATGTCATGCAAGGCACACTCCCATCCTCGATAGCAAATTATCAATTAAATAAACAATGACTGATTTACTGATAGAAACTCACTCCACAATAGTGATGTTATTCATTTCAAATGACTTGCAGTAAAATCAGAATAAATTTGACCACCCCAGTATAACTATTGAACAAGATGGGATGATAATGCATGTCTGCTTCAGACCTGATATGTGTTGTGCAAATACATCAGAAAATTATTATAATCTTGGCCATTATAGGCTTTTATTAGCAGATCATTGTAGGGATCACTTATGATATCAAAACACAAAAGCAAATGTGTTACACAAATGAACTGTAATTGATAGTTATGGTAATTAACATAATATAAACATATTGGTAGCACATAGTGGGGATTACTGTTAAATAATGTTTTAAAATTTCTTAGATATATAGAATGCTTCAAGAGCAGTTATACATATAGATTTTGTCTTTTGTTATAGGTTAGTGAAAGTAAGTTGGTGCTCAAATTATGTGATTTTGGATCAGCATCACATGTAGCAGAAAACGAAATCACTCCATATCTAGTGAGTCGCTTCTACAGGGCTCCAGAAATTAGTAAGTTTCATACTTCAGCTCATTTTTCAGCATTCTCATTAGGACAAATATTTCTGATAGTAATACTTACCTTGTAGACATTACTAGCATAAAAGTAGACATTACTAGCATAAAACTCTGGTAAGGTAAATTTTATTTTTCGTATGCTCTTAGCTTATAGATTTTATTTTTTGGTCATTTTATGCCGTATGGCTGGCAATAAAATGTACCAAAAGTTAGTAAGGGGAAATAATAAAAAAAAAGAGAGCTATTTCTAAATTCCTCTATTTATTAACCTAAATACAGAATATTACAAGAATCCTGCCCTACCAGCTGGAACATGCTCTAGGTATACACCATCTAACTCGGAAGCCTTTCATGTCGTGCGGGAGGTTTATAAATTTATAAACATTGCATGCCAGGACCATGCCTCCCTAAGTTTTTTTCCTAGGTTTTCCTTTGTTTTGACCTAAGGCCTGAAATGCTTCCTTTCCCAATTTATCATTTTATCTTATATATAATCAAATCCAATAACAGTGATGTCATAGTAAAAAAAAACAAGCATTAAACACTATTAAAGAAATGCAGCATTTGTATTGTGTTAAATGGAGTGCAGCAAATGCCTAAAGATGATTTTCCGCTGGACAGAATCATGGTGTAATGCATCACAATAGAAATGCACTTTCAAAATGATTAACAATTGAGTGATGGTGTGAATTTTGGGGAATTGAGAGAAAACAGATATTTTGTTCTCCTGGAGATGAGCTATTTGGCGAAGTGTTTTTGAAGATGCTGCAAAGTTTTTCCAGCATTATGAAATGTCATACCATTTAGTTGAAAATATGTTTGCTGAATTTTTTGATTTCTGGCCCATCAAAATGCTACAAGTAAAATTGTAACATAACCAGCTGCCTGTAGCTTTCCTGATAGTAAATGTTAATTAGCTCATCTTCAATGAAATATGGCTAGAAATGGCACACTATAATTCAAGGTATATAGGATAGGCAAAAGTCTTAATAGGCCATTTAAAGCTGTATACAGTTTAACCCTTATTAAACATTTTTTGGGGCCTGAATATCTTCTTTTGGACAGAACTGTCAAATGCACAGAACTGCGGAAAGCTGCACCTGATGGGAAAATACACAAATTATATTGGTTGGGGAGGGAAAAATTGATGGATCAAAATCCTGCACATTAGATCAACAACATATCTTCTTTTCTCTCTCTTCTTTTTTTTAAAATACTTATGCGGGTTTGTACTACGGTAAGATTTGGGTACTTCCTAAATAGTGTTTAATGCCCATTTTTTACTACTGTGGTATCACAAATGGTAGACACTGATGAAACATAAGGTGAAACTTTTTTATTTTATTTTTATTTATTTATTTTGTTATTTATGGAAGAAGCCTTCCAGGCCTAAATTTAAGGTTTTGCCCTGACATTTACCACCTATAAGGACTGAGGAAAACCTGGGAGAAAAAAAAACTCTGGTAGGACAGTCCTGGCAGGAATCAAATCCTCACAAGTCCGTGCCATAGCAACCTTGGCTGTCATCATTCCTGATGTGATGCCTAGCTATTGAGAACAAAGGAATTAAATCTAAAGCACTTGATCCTTCACGTGCAATAATGGACACTCATACATTGAATAGTATTGTACCTGCAAGTAAGCTTGGCAGAAGTTTCATTAATTTCATTCATTAAAATGTAAATTTTTCTAGAAATCGTTATACAGTAGAACCTGAATCTATCATCCCCAGAACCCATTTTCCTGGATGTATCATTCAATTTATGTGATCTCAGTGTTTTACATTATAATTTATGTAAATAAAACCTGCATTCATTATCCTTGAAAATATCATTTTCCTGCATTATTCATTCAAAAAGTTCAGTCCGAAAGAAATTCTATCCTTTAAAATCTTGAACATACTTTATCCACATTCTTTCATTTCTCCTCTTTAGTTGAAGCATTGTCTATACTGATGCTACAAACAGACTAGGAGTGAAAAATATGTACAAAATTTCATATTTTTTTACTTGTAGTTCAGGAACAATCCTAAATTTTACTAAGCGGTGTATGGAGGGTGGAAATGGCATCAAAAGAGCTGGTACTGAATGTGTTAATATAACCTCTCATTATTATATGTATGCCCAGTAATCAACATTATAGAGTGCATCTTTTGTGTGTTAAAAAGTTTATGAAATTGTTGGAAACTGGAAGATAAGGGAATTTACTGTTCAAAATCAGACTTTTTCTGTTATTGCTGCTTCATTGCAATGGATGCTTAAGATATATATTTATGGTTAACCAACAATTTTGGAGGGAATGATACTTTTTTTTATATTGTTTATAACGTGGTAGTCATATACATAATACAGCAGCTACTTCTTTTTGTGTGAAAAATGTAGCGAAAATGGATTGATTTGATTTTTCTTTATAGTTTTAGGCATTCCATATGACTTTGGGATTGATATGTGGTCAGCAGGCTGTACCATTTATGAACTTTATACTGGAAAAATAATGTTTTCAGGCAAGACAAACAATCAGGTATGTTTATCATCTATATATATATCATTTTATCGTTGTACAGTTTAATTACTGCCACCCTGTTTGCTCTCTGTTTGCTGCTGCTGACCCTAATCTGTGACTATGTATTCATCTTCCAGTTTACCGGGCTGAGATTTTTCAGGAAATTTATGTTATTTAGAGAAAATGGCAACCAGCTGACTTAGTGTCAATGCACACTACAAACTTTTTAATCAAACAATATAATTCTCTCTCAGTGCTGCATTATCTATTAAGATAACATATTAGCCTAAAGAAGAAGAACAAAAGAATCATTTTTACATTATATGTTCTAAAAAAAACCAAAATATTTGTAAAACAGGTATAAATATTTTGTTTCAGTAGGAAAAAAAGTGCCCCGTTATTACTTTTTAGAAAAATATGTTAGTAATCTAGAGGTACTGGCCAATCATACCTGAGAATTAGTTGCTTGTATAAGGGTGATTCTCTCCCTAGAGAACCCAAACTGTAGTCAATAAATATTTATGTTGTTTAAATATTGGCTTTCAAATTTATACACAATATGCAAAACTTCATGGAAACCCCAGCAATATAATGTACTCATCCAGTGACTTTCATTTGTGTTCTGCATCACTGCATTTTGGCAGATTTGAGTTGACTGTCAATATTATTATCAAGGAGACGAGCATACAGCGCATGTTACGCAAACAGATTCATTTAAAGCAAGCCAGATGGTATTTTGGATTGAATTCGGTGAAAGACATGTCCCATCAAAAGTTGTATTTAAAAATTGGTTAAATAGTTAAAGATGAAAGGAAACGTTACTCAACATTCAGGAGGTTGCAAATTGCTTGAAGAAATAAAACTGTGTAAAGGAGTGACAGTGGCATCACCATCAAAATCGTGATGAAGATTTTCCCCAAGAAACCAATCACGTATATTTTACATATAAAAAGAGCACAAAAAAAAATAAATAAATAAATAAAAAAATAGGCTTGAATCTTGGAATTCTAGATGTCACTTTGTTTACATATGAGGCAAGGATGAGTATATAAATAACTCAAAACATACCTATATGAGCAACAGAAAATTCTCATACTGTGCACAAAGAGCCATTCATTCACAGAAAATCAAATTGTAGAATTACATATCTATATATAGATCGCTCCCTTTTTTTTTTTACAATTACATGCAAATATTTAATGAGTTTGTCAATCTGCTAGCAGTTGATGTACTAACTAATGGATATTACCAATAAAACAATGTAATATTATACTTAAAATGCTTACATGAGAGAAATTAAACATTTTTTTGGAGAGAGAATTATTTTAAAAATCTTTCCACCATCCATACCTCCTGTTCTAATGCCTCCCGGTTTCATTCTTTTGGACCTTTGAAGGATGAATGTACAAAAAAACCTCATGCAATTGATCAACTCAAAGAAGCTATATGCCTGTCAAGAGATTAACGCTATTAAACATTTTGGGAGAAGTATTCTAAAATTTGAAGAAATGCATGCAGGTGTGCTTTTGGATGTAAGAGGACACCATTTACAGCATAGACTTTGAGCAGGTCCAGTTTTGCATTGTTGAAAGAGAGAGAGTGTGTGTGTGTGGTTTTTCAAATTATTCTATGCAATAGTTGGAGACCTGTAGCAAAAATTGCAGTGATAACAAAGGTCATGTCCAACTGCCCATCGATATGCTTGCTTATTATCCCAGAATGACAATTTATGCTGTGAAAATGATTATTCCATACCACAGGATGTCAGATGTGTGTATTTAAAGAGTGGAAGTTCACCAACTTGTACTCTGTTTACAACTGTATAGCTCACGTAATCTGATGTATAACCATGAACATTAAATGAGCCTAAGTCACAAATATAGTTAAAAACATAAGACTGCTAAACGTCCAGCATATTTTGAAATGTGAATACTTCAATTTTCATAAGTGAATCAAAAAGTATCTTATTAGTAAAGTTATATACAGTACTGATGATTTTTTTTAAATAGTATATAATTTATTTTCTTGTTGAATGTACTTGCTCATCATCAGTTATTGTTATTTTAGATGTATTTGTTATGTTTTGAATGTTATTGTTCAATGGGCTCTTTTGAATTCAAACTTAGATAATTAAAAAAGAAGCTTATTTATCTTGAAATTCTGGTAAAACGTGTGCATAGGCTCAATCCCCAATTAGGCAATAAAAAATTGTGATACTTTAAAAATGCTGTTTTGTAATATGGAGTATAAAATATATGATGAAAAAGCACATTTTTATGTAATTTCCAAACAAAACTTTTCTATATGAACTTATATTCATGAAGCTATTAACAGTGAAGTAGTAAAATAATTAAAAACTAAAAAATGAATTGGAACTTTTATAGTGAAGCTAATCATATAATTAAGATCATTCTATGATTAAGTCGAACTACACACTCTTATTGTTCCACTTGTTTATAATATGTAGTGCTAGTTTCACAAAGCATTGTTCACATCCTCAGCTAACTGTACTAAAATAATGTTGATATAGAGTTGGTATGGTGACACTTATACTTCACTTGATTTTTTTATTGGACATGTGTTTAGAAAATTTACTCGTATCATCAGCAGAAGACCAACTGATAGTAGTATACTCTGGTGGTCTGAGAAATTTATCGAATATATTCAAGATAATGTCTTAAAGTTCGTGACACAGCTCTTATTTTTGATGTCAATTGTTTCAATAATTTTATTTTTTTTATCAATTTCATAGTTTGCTGACCAAATGTGAGCTGCCAGTGCTGATTTCTCTACCTGTTTGTAATTGATATTTTTGAAATGTTCTTTGGTATGGGCTTCCAATTTCTGTTTGTTTTTCCAATACATATCTGATCACAATTTTTACAATTGATTTGATAGATACCCAACTTCTATCAGAAAGCATAGGATATTTAAAACATTTCTAATACTGTGGACATTTGAGGAGTCAAAGTTATTTTATGTTTTTTTAAAAATCTTTTTAACTTTATTGAACATGCTAAGTGATTTGTGAATTTTTTGAATTGCATATGTTCTTTTATTGGTAATAGCAAACTTTGTTTTTGACAATTTCTTTTAAACTTTTTAATTGTTTATGTACTAATTTTTTATGAAAACCATTATGTATTTCTGTGTGGATGAGTATTCTTCTTAGTATTCTTTTCTACTTCTACAGAGTAGAATATTCACCAATCTGCATGCAAGGCTATTTAGGATGACCATACTGTGAAACTGATAAAAAAATCAAAATTATTGAATCATACTTGAAACTTTTGGAACTAACGACATGTAAAAGAAATTTACGTCATCGAAAATATGAACTGTGTCATGGACATTGAGACGCCATTGCTTAATATATTCGATACATTTCTTTGACTGCCTACAGAGCATGCTTCTACCAGTTTGTCTTCTGCTGATGATGGGAGCAAATGTTCTTGAAATATATTGAATTAAAAAACCAAGTAAGTGAAATATAAGTGCAACCAAACCAACTCTATATCAACATTATAACAACTGTTCTACTGGAGTACATTTTCACTCTGCAGTTCTGAGCTATTAACCTCCTCACATTGTCCTCTTCTGCCTGGCTCCTAGGTGTTACGTCAATAGGTTTCTCCCACTACACCTCTTGCCACATTCAGCAGAGAAGGTAACACATAGTAGCTAGTGGCCTAATTTAGCATGTTTTAACATTTTTTGTGAAATGAAATATATTGGTTGTAATAAAATGGTTGGTTATGAGAGATGTGAATGAATTATAAATTATGTGCTTAACATTGATGATGATATAAATAACATTTAAATTTATAGATAGTTACATATTTTAAAATTATTTCAAAAGTTACATAAATTTTTAATTAGCTGTTAATTGCATGGATTATAGAATTTAAATATGAAATAAACTTAAATTCTCAAAAACCCTGTGTTTTACACTGCAGAAAATTTTTGTATTGACATCGTTCTAGTTGTTTGGATTTGTTGCTCATAAATAACATAGACCATGTGTTTCAGATGTTGAAATTTTTCATGGATTTAAAAGGAAAAATGCCAAATAAATTAATACGAAAAGGAACTTTCAAGGAGCAGCATTTTGATACCAATTGCAACTTCCTTTATCATGAAGTTGATAAAGTCACTGAAAGGGTAAGTACTTAATCTTCCCATGAAATCTTATGAAATGGAATATATAGATACAGATAATATAAAAATCTTCTTGATTTCTTCCATATGTGCTAAGTATGCATGTTTTAAACAAATAAATTGTTTGTGTTTCTAATGTAAAGATATAGTGACTTTAACTTCATTTATATTTAATGAATAAACTACAATTTAAGGTTCAAGGCAGTTACCTTAATATATGCATTTGAGATCTAACAGATCCTGTTTAATTATCTCTCATTTCCCTCTATCTCTGTTATTCCTGTTGGTGTTGGTCCTGATGCTCTAGTGGCAATCATACTTGCCTCATTGACCCAAAATAACAGATTTAATCCCAATCAGGGTCAATGGATCTTTTTGGGCATAAAAATCCTAAGTATGGCTTCCTTCGGAAGGGAAGTTAAGCTGTTGGTCCCATGTTGTAGAACTAGAAAAAACAAAGTTGGATCACTGTAGATTCAACTGGCTGAGTGAAATAGAGCAGATAATAGAAGCAAGAGCATTGTAGAAAGATTCTTGGATGAATAAAGAAGGATGATGTTGGGTCACTGGAAGATGTCAAATGTT
Organism: Metallyticus violacea; assembly: GCA_030762175.1. Lineage (NCBI taxonomy): Eukaryota > Metazoa > Arthropoda > Insecta > Mantodea > Metallyticidae > Metallyticus > Metallyticus violacea. Next base: position 40,336,159 of record CM060845.1, on the reverse strand, counting down.
TTGGAACCAGTTTACTACTGCAATTTGTTCCATGTTTCTTAAATAAATTGTCATTTGTAGAGTTTAAATAAGAGTGATTTTCCGCCCTTTTGTAGCATTAATTAAGAAATGCAACAATTGATTTAGGTATTCCAAGGAAATTGTCATGAGTCATGACTGCAGTATTGAAGAAGTTTTTCAAATATGTGGATGGTTTCTCAAGTGAAAGAAAATAGAATTTAAGAGGTTCTATGTCTTATTCATTTCTTTCAATGCAGAATAAAGAGCAAGTCAGCACATATTAAACTTTCTCAAAATTTAGATATTGTATATTATACTCAGAGAATAATTGAAATGGTTGCACCATAACTATGTAAATGTATAAAATGTTCAATTAAATGTACTTACGAAGCTGTTGACAATGGAGTGGTATATATATAAACAATGTAATACAGTTTTTTTCACACTAACTCCATTCCCACCAGGACCGTTCTGCCTGACTGAGAATTTTTTCAGATTTTTCTCAGCCTTCATAAATGACAAATGCCGGGGAAGTACCCTAAATTTGGCCTGAAATGCTTTCTTCCTTAAAAAAAGAAATCCTTTCCCAGTTTATCATTTGATAATATAACCATATTCTCCCATTTGCCCTCAAACTTCTATCTTTTCCATTCACTATCAACAATCTTTAAAGGAACTCCTTCACTAATGAAGATGCTTTCCATATCTTGGCTTGTAAAACTTCTTTAGCTCCAATCAGCAGATTTCTTCAAACATGGAATCAAGAAACTACCCCAGCATTGGGAAAGAGTCCTAGATAATGGAGAATGTGTTATCGATTAATTTCTGTATGCCATTCATCTCAGATAAAAACTTACACCAAAAGAAAAACTATACCAACTTATGCATTAATCTGATAAAACAATAAAAAGTTAATACTTCATGTAAAAGGATTTTCAGATAGTACAGAACCATAAATGTAGCCAGTATCTCTCAGATGTATTATGCCCAATCATGGAACAGTAGCTATTGTGCTGACGGATGGTTTGAAGAGAATTTGAGCTATTGCTGTGACTTTTTTAAGCAATGAAATTATTTACACAGACTTCATGATTGGCAGACTTGCAGAATCATGTATGTTGTGTATACAAAATAAATTTCCTAATGAAAAATCATTCAGCACTGTGTTTTGAATGTTAAAACAGAAGTAAGGCTTACCATTTTAATATAGCACAAGCATGCTTATATGCTAACTTGTTGCAGGAAAAGATTGTGGTTATGTCAACACTAAACCCATCCCGAGATCTTCTGGCAGAATTGATAGGCAACCAGAACCTACCAGAGGACCAGCTTAGAAAAGTGAACCAGCTGAAGGATTTGCTTGAGAGGATTTTGATGCTGGATTCATCAAAGCGCATTGCAATCAACCAAGCGCTGACACATCCCTTTATCCAAGAAAAGATTTGAGCTGCTCAGCTTAAGATCAAGGGGTTGAAAATATTAAAAAGAGAGGTAACTAGCCGTCTCGGGAGTGCCTCCAGCAGAAAAGTGTTGGTAGTCTAAGAATATCTATATTAAACCTGTGAAAACATTTTAAATGTTTGATAGAGAACAAATGGGGCCACGACACCAGCTTTTATTTTAAGTAAAGCATGTGCTATTGTAAACATTTAGATACTTGTTCCTATAACTGAAAAGTACGTGGGACTTTGTTTTATAACTTAGCAGATTGTGATTTGAAGTCGGAATTAGCATTTAAATCTGATAATCATAAAGTTTCAGTCCATGCATAAAGTGTTCTAGTGATTAGAGTTGGGAAAACAGAGTGTTCATGTTATTTTTAGTATTTAATTTTGATGAACTCTTTGTTTGAACCACAAAATATCATACATTTATGTTTACTTGCACACCACTGTAGAAATTTTAGCTACATTTGTTGTATATAATAGGACAAAAAGGAGTAGTAGTAATAGTAGTAAAAACAATAATAATAGAAAATGTGTGGGTGCAAGATAAGGAATAAGAAAAACCATGGTTGTTTAATTTCATTTGTTACGTGTCCATTATTTTAAAAGAATAAATTATGTTATTTGTGAAGATCAAGGTATCATTGAATGCCACTCATGACCCTATAGATCTAACCTGAGAACAATATTTTGTGAAATAGATAACATAACCATTATACATGACTCATGCAAAGAACATATAGTATATAAATATTGTACTTATGAAGCTGTTAACAATGGAGTGGTAATATATCCTAAACTTAGGTATTCATTTTTTTTACACTAAACTCCATTTACTTACATAAAAGTAAGATGCATTTCTGGAGAATCTCTCCCATCTTCAGTTACATATAGTAAGTTTGTAAATTTCATGAATACCTGAAAGGAATCTGTTACATGCTACAAAAAATTTTACATCATCTAGGTTGTCTTGCTATTTACTATTTAGTTGCCCATTTAGTACATTCTCTTTGGTAATTAAAGTTACTATACTTTTTTATGCTTCAGATTCTCTTTTTGCAACATTTATGCTCAAAAGTTTATTGTTTGAATACTGATTGAACCTATAAAGGAACAAATTGTAGGTTGTGTACCAATATCTGGCACCTTTCCTTTTGTTCCTAAATTTTCCATATGTTGTGCACTCAATGGGTTTGAAGATATTAATTACATTGTGGAGTGGAATGATTAAACATTTTTTTTTTTTATTCAGCTGTTTTCAACCATGGATAAAGGCAAAAATAAAGAAAAACAACTCATATTTCATAATTATTACTTTCATCGTAGTTATAACAATGTTATTGTTAGGTGCTTATTTTCTTTAGAAATGGAAAGAATGCTGTATTTACTCATGAATTAAATCCCAAGGTATTAGACTCAGCCCCCTTTTGTTCTATTGATTCCCCATATTTGATTTTGAAAGAAACTCTCGTTCTCAAGGACAACTGTCTTTTGCTAAAGTTCTCTAAAATATCTGGTCACTAGTGGGTGGATGTTGATGATCTAAAATAGTACGAAAATTAACAATAAAATGTAAAATATCAAAGCAGGGGAGTAAATATGGAAAGAGAATAAACATAAAAGAGCATATAGTTTTTAAAAGAAATCATAAATTCTCTCTTGTTTCTGTTCTAAAGTATTGAAAGGATTAACTCTGAATTAACACCGATTCAGAAACAAAATATATAATTAATAATTTTAAAAATATTTTTTTATCTGTTTAATTGAAAAATAGCTCATTAAGAACAAAGTTTCTTAACATATCTTCATAGGCACTGACCTAAATATTTTTTGAGCAATATAATACTATGGTCAGCATGATGCTCAAGAAAGCACAATTTTTTGATTGTGCAGTTTTTATATCTGTAGTGCAAGTTAAACTTTTCATGCGCTTTTTGCATCTAGTATGCTGGTGCACAACAGTTTTCTGCACTTAAACATTTCACACTTTACGGAATCACACACTGCCATAAGATGTTAAATAAACATTTTCTGAATTTTATAACTAGTTATAAAAAAATACTTTTACTTTATTTTGATTTTAGCACTCTCATTGCACATAACCACACAGAACTATGCCTGTTGACCACTAGTTTAAATTTTCAAACTCTCTTCTTTATCCAATGTATTCCCTCTCCCATCTGATCTGTTTCTCTTCCAGCTTGTTTTTGACACATTCTGGGGTTTTAAAACCTTGCAAGTTCTGAAGACTGAACAACAGTGGCAGAATGCAGCAAACTCGAGGCAAATTTTACACTCTTCACACAGTCGCTCTATCGACTGATGGTCAATTTCCTCAGCATAGAAAAGTACCAAACAGTGGACAATCAGCAACTATGACTTGTATGTAATATTGCTGGAAATTAAAATATTAAATAATGCTGTAAAATACATAATAATTGGAGAAAATTGTTTTTAATGATCAGACAAAAATAAACCATTACAACATTAAATTAAAATTATGTTGTTTTGCCAGTAAAATAAAATGAATTACTGTATTAAAGGGAATCATTTTGAAATTAAAGGAAAAACATTGACCTTTCATTAACATCCACCCCCTACTGATCACATGCATTCTAACCAAAAGATTAGGTAATCCCATCTTCCATCCCTGCATCCATCAATTATGTATGGAATGAGATAGAAATATATACCATTTAAAATAAGTGAAATAATGCATTTATTTAATGGCCAAACTTGAAAGTAGCTGCATGTTCCAAAAACATAGTTATAAGAGTGACATCTTACATTACCAGAGCCAGCAATGTTATTGAAGGAATGTTTTGAGGGAGTGACAAACTTGAAAATGGTTGTATCAAATCGCGGGAGAGTGAGTGTTTTTAATGCATTATTAAATGTGTACACATATTTTTGAAATTAATTTAGTATAATATACAGTGAGGTACATGCAATAGCTTTCATTCATAAATTGGCTTCTTAGTGGTGCAAACCCCTGCAATAGCCAACATTTGGCAAACTCATGGCACCATAACACTACACATTTTCAAAACTTAGATACTACAGGATTGTGAGAATTAGTAGTATAAACCAAAATTTTCAGGTGTCTCCAGGGATAAAATCACAGACTGTTAGATCTAAGTCTGTGGCCAAGTGTAGATGCGATCCCATCATGGATGAATTAGCAGTATGGGCTTTGACATTATCCTGCTATAAGTGTACCATTTAATGTTCCTTATGTTAATTCATTAAACAGTGGTTCTAAGATTATTATGTCCTCTGTTATGATTGAGGGACTGTGAATTAAGTAACAACTTAGGGCTTTAACTTCAGCAAATTTGTTGCTTATTTTGCAGATCCTTTAGAAATGTCTTTCTGCTGTGCTATGTCTAAGGGATTTTTAAGGGCAATATTTCAAGGAAGCTCCTATTTCATCAAGTGTTTCTTTTGTGACAATGATGTGATAATTTCCTTTTACAATGCATCAGATAATCTGTTTGGTTAAACTTACAATATGTATTATCATCATCATCATCTGTATGGAATTGGACAGCTAAAAAAAAGGTACATCTGAATTTTTGTTTTGTTGTACCATACAGTTTTTTTGCAATTTATATACATTTTCAAAATGCTTATGCAATGAATACCTCACCATTGTACAACACAACACACTACCATACTAATCAGATGATTTGCAATTGAATGGCAAGGAAAGCAGGCAATAGTAGAAGGGATTATGCCAATAGGCAGCCTGTTTGTAAAAGGAGAATGTACCTCACTGCATGTTTCAAACAAAATGAGAGATCATGAAATTACCCGTTTTACTCCTAATTCCATATCTTTTTATGAGATGATCTGCTTTTCATTTTGATGAGAAAATTAGGTTGAAAAAGTGGGTTCTGAGTAAATACAGTAAGCCTCATTCATTTCTTGCCTCAGGATTCAACAGAGTTAAAGTCAAATGAAGTATATGTTCCTCATTTAAATTTTCTCTAAACAATGATTAGGCTAATTATAGTTAAAACTGAAATTTATTTTCTTACATGGAGGTGCTTATCTGTGGCAACACTGAATAATTCAGCTACTTCCTTTCACCAAGGTTACCCAAGTTTGATTCCAATGACCAGATGTGGAATTAATAGTCAGCATAGTAACATATGGGCAGTTTTCCTCTAAGCATTCAAGTTATTCCTGCCATTCATTCTGCCAGCTACTACATTCTGACCTTCAACCCTTCATCAAGTGCAATATAACCTGCCAGAAGTTGAGCAATAGGAAAGTTGGTTATATAGTTACATTGTACCGAGATACGCAAAACTTCAGTGCAGAAAGGATTAATTGGCATTAGACCTCAGTCACAATCATTTATCGCATTGTTAGAGTTTATAAGTTTCTGCATAAATTACAGTCTTTGCTTTTCTGAACTTTTACAGTTATAACTTAGCTCCTTAAAGAGGAGAAACGCATGAATTATAATATGCTTCAAGAAGCCATTTGACATTTAACTTTGTCTGTCCTGTGGCATGAAAATTATATGCCTGGTGAACACTACCTTTAATGCTCTCCTTAATGCTCGCTCAAAGCGCCTTCACCTCTCCTTTAAATATCCCACCAAAGGTTTTTTTTTTTTGTATTTTTTTTTTTGTTCAGATCAAATCTAAAAAAAAAAAGGTTTAAGTTGTAAACAAGTGCATATATTGTACTTGTGAATAGTCATGTTGTTACTGGAATGTCATGAGATTGTTACTTTGGCAATTCTTGTTCCAGACTACAGACGAGGGGCATAGCTGCTATGCCTTTGTCAGCTCTAGACTGAGGATGCAGTAGCTCCAGCAGAGACGTGCATTTTCTTGCCGTTGAAAGGTATTGCTGATACGAACTGGAAGGGTTTGAAATTGTATATAGACTTTAGAATATTTGAATGTATCAGTGGTATCTCTTACTGAATGTCACATTAATTTATAGCTACTTATGCTTTGCAAAGCATTTTCATAATTGCTGTAATATATATATTTATATTTGCAGGCTTTACAAGTCCACGTACAAGCACCTGATAGTTAATCTTTGGAAATGATGATTAGTGCAAGGATGCAAGATAAGTCAAGGGTCCCATGGAAAATAGCAATGTGAGCTAATTTCATAATAATTAAGAGTAGATAAAGAGGTTGTCTGCTCTATTCTTTTGATATTGGAGTGCTGTTATTCTGATATCATTTGTTTTAAAACTACAGTAGAATTAGTAAGAGATAAAGGCACATTTTGATGTGTACTTTTTCTTTTTATTTGAGACTAATTTGATTATATTTTTGCTTTTATGACTAAACAAAATCATGATGATCTCTTATGTTAATTAATTCCAGTGAAATGTGCCAACATAAATTCTATATACACGAAATTTCTATTTTATGCTTTCTGATTTTATGTTTTCCTTGACATGTGGCAATTTACGTGTCCTGCGGTACATTAAATCTGGATTTTATACAGGAATTTATATATTTTTTGTTTATTTATTTTATAAATAATATTTAATGCCGTTTTAACTAAGGCATCACGGGCAGTGGACACTCATGATATATGAAATGGAAAAAGAATTTTTATTTTTTTTAGGAAGGGAAGCATTCCAGGCCTAAGCTTAGGATACCTTTCCTGAATTTGCAATTTTTGAGGACTGAGGAAATCCTGGAAAAAACCTTAGTCATGAAGGATGACGCCTCAGACCTCCTGCTTGCAAGTTTGTGCCTTAACGACTAAGGCCACCCCCAGGTGGAATTTAAGGCACGATGTGGCAACATTGCATACGATCTGCATATTAACAAAAGTCCTCTTGGTACCTGATGGCACACTTTCAGTTCTACATTAGTGTTATTCTGTAGTACTTGTACCAAGTTCAGAGACTTGGTTTATTTATTTAATTCTGTGATTCAATGTTTCATAATGACTGTAAATCTATAGTTTTTGAATTGCGGGAATTTTCACAGTGAAATATAGTATAACATAACAAATTATTATTGAGGAAATCACTCAAATTTCACTAATTTAGTTCCACTTACTTGGACATGTTTCAAAGGCGATTGCCTTCATCATCAGCATGATCCCAATGTCGACATTGGGATCATGCTGACGATGAAGGCAATCGCCTTTGAAACATGTCCAAGTAAGTGGAACTAAATTAGTGAAATTTGAGTGATTTCCTCAATAATAATTTGTTATGTTACTGTAAATCTAGCTTAAAAGCTCAAGAAAGTAAGACATTTTCGCCAAATTCGATGCTTACGTGATGGGTTTTGGCATTGAAAGAGAGCAAGACTTAATTTACCTGTGTCAGCATTAAATTCTATAGTAAAAATTGTAATAATATCAAGATGAGTTTTACAATTTGTGGTTATTACTAAAAACTTTGCTGCTGGAAGAATTCTCTGGAGAACTCTTTCTAACAAGTTTGCATGGCAAATGCTTCCATCTATAGCACCCATTTAAAGGAGAAAATGCTACACATAGCTGGCACTAAGAAATAATCATTTCAAGGCATTGAATGGTTGGATTGGTCACTATAAGAACCCCAAAATCTAGTTTAAAAAGATCTTTTCAAGGAAAGTGCTGGTGTGGACCTCAAAACTAACAGAATGAAAGGAAATCTCCAAAAGCTGGTTAAAGGTTATGGCCTTAAGGACATTTACAATGTAGATGAAATTAGTCTGTTCTTTAATCTGCTGCCATACAAAGCCCTGACCTCCATATGTGTGGTGGTTCAAAGTCCAAGCAGAGAGTGATTTTTGCTTAATTGCAATGCACATTTTCGTGACAGATTAACTCTATTAGTTATGGATAAATGTAACAAGCCATGCAGCCTAAAGGTAGTCAAAACAGTGTGAACCGAATACAAGGCCAATGCAAACTCTTGTGTTACAACGACAATATTTGAAGATTACCTGCTCCAGGTGGATTGTCAAATGGTGCTAAGAACACAAAAATCCTGTTTATTGACCAAAGTGCTGCATACCCAAAATATATAACCACCTGAAAAATGTTCCAGTAATATTTCTCCATCCAAATTATACCAGCAAGTTATAGTGTTTGATCTGGGTCATTCCAATGCCATTTTATAGATGGATGTTCTGCTAAAAGATGCATCAAAACTGTAATGCACTCCATTGCTGAGGCTTGGCAAAATTAACACTCCTATAACCTTCCAGTATGTGTAGGTTTGCTGTTCGAGATGGCTTTGGTGGTGATGTCTTCATAATTATTTAATCAGAAGAAGTCCAACTGGAAATCCATACAAATCATAGGAGTAGATTATATTGCATGTGATGATAGTATCAATGTTTGTGAAGTGCAAAATGTTGACCAGATACTGGATGATAACCTTGCTTCAGACAAAGAAGAAGAAGAAATGAGTTGTGAAATAAATGTAGAGAACATTCATATTTCTTAGATATACATATATATATATATAAAAATAATATGTTGTTGGCCGAATGCTTGCTGTGTGTAAACAAATGGAAAATGAACTGTATAGACTAAAGACTAGGGACTAACAAAACAAAGATCTTTGAAGGAATTTTTACTAAAAAAAAGTAAGAATGCCAGCACATCGTGAGGGAAACAAGCAATGAGGCTAAGTTCCAATGCTTAAGTTCATGACTACATAATTTGTTATTATGATATAGCAGATATTAATCATTGCAATTTTTTCAATTTTGATTGTGTGCTATTTTACACTTTTTTAATGTCTGCCTTGCAGAGATTTCCCTGTACTTTGTAGGTTGCTTTGCAACTCTTTTTAATAAAGAGTTTTGTAGCTCAAAACACCATTAAATTCTAAAAGCTTTCTTACTCAAATGTTTTTAAAGTTAGCATGTTTTAAGGAACCAGCACAGAAGTATTTTCAGCTTTAGATTTGCATTAAACCTTACATGTGCTGGGAATTTATATTTTTTAGAGTTGGATACCATCAGGCATCAAAAGTCGTGACTATTAGCTATCAAGTTTTCTCTTCAGTAATATTATGAATTATATTGTGAAAACTAAGAATTTGAAAATTCTTTCCTTCTTTCCTTTATGACTCTGGAAAAACATAATTCTAAAAATTAAAAATATCAAGTTTTCTCTGCAGTAATATTATGAATTATGTTATGAAAACTAAAGAATATTAAAATTCCTTTTCTTTTGTCTTTAAAAGAACTTAATTCTCAAAATTAAAGATCCAATGCAGAAAATATAAAAGAGCACTTAATAATATTATAAATATTGACTATAACTATGAAGCTAACGTAAACAAACTATGCATATCTCTACAAATGTATGTTGTAATTGGCTCAGGGGGTGCTTGCAATGGGCTTATATTTCTGGCCAAGTAGCCTTAAATGAGATCGGTGAGGCTCAGATTACATCTTTCACTTGATGGCTAGGATTATGAAAGTTGTTATTTATAACATATTATTTTTTTGCTCTTCGTACACACTGTGTTTTTAATGTACTTCCTCTACATTCTTTGCATTGAAGGTCATTTTTTCTTTTTCTTTAGTAGTTCACTATGTACTGCTTATGCCATGAACTGCTCAGATGACAATTTAACATTGTAATAAATTCTATTGTCAAGACATTAATGTTAGAGAGTTCTAGTTTTCCCATTGTAGTCTCAAACCAGGTTTTTAAAATATCTTCAATAATCCTTTCTAGGTTTTCTTTAAATAAAAGATAAGTGTTTTATGGGCAAGTTTTCTTGATGCTGGCAGAAATGAGACGGGAGAGAGAAGAGTGCCACTTACAAATTTCTTTCTGCAGTATGCCAACTAAAGAGAGTGAAACATAGAAAAATTAGTAAATCAAACTGTCTGAGCAATTTGTCATGCATATAAAGTAAGAGAGTAAGTAATATAGAAAAGAAATAAAAATGCAAAATGAACAAAAGAAAAATATAATTAAGACCGTTGTATGATTGAGTCAAGCTGCACACTTTTATCTGCATCATTAGCTAACCATCAACGTGATGCAGACATGGCCTATTTAAACATGTAAGTGGAGCGAATAAAAGTGCAGTTTGACTCAATACTACAATGATCTTAATTAAATGATTAGCTTCACTGTACAAGTTTCAATTAACATTTCAAGTTAAGAAAAATATAACTTTAATATTCTGCTTCCATTCACTCATATTCTAATTGTTCTGAGTTCCAAGTTAATCACTTTCCTTGCTTGTATTCCCCAGCAATGAATAATGCCATCAGTTGCATCCATGCATTTTCCAGCTCTTGCATCTTTTTGCAGTATCCTTTCCATTCTTTTACATTAATGGAAGAGGATTGTTCTACAATTTTTTATTTGAGTTTCTGTAAATTTACAGCTGTTGTATCTCATTTAATGTTGTGTTCTCTGTAATTTTTACTCACATTTCAATTGCATTAATATTGTATGACACACTATAATATTTTTTATTGCAATTCTCTCTAAGGATTGCACCAGAAACATTTGTGTCATGTATTGGAGCATGTTTTTTCCCAATCTATGGAAAGTAGTATGGAGTATTGTACATAACTATAATTTATGCTAGGGCAAACATGTACCTAAGCATATCATATAATTTTTATTTTTGGGTACATAATGAATAAATATTAGAATAGCTGTAATGCCTTCTCACAGGAGGTATGCAGCAGCAAGCCAACAATATTGATTTACACTCCACATGTTTCTATTTACTTGTTTTATAACTATAGGAAATGAATATGTGCACTGATAGTCAGGAATGTAGTTTCTACGGTTCTCATAAGCTTCATTTTACAAAAGAGTCAAGTTTAAACTTATTAAAAGAAGATAAATAAAAATCTTTATGGGAGCAATATACTTGTTACAAAACATGAGATGATTTGAGTTATGGACCGGCAGAATATGACTTTGCTGAGAAAATCTGTATGTCAATACCATATAATGCATTTACAGGTAGCAGCATATAGTTCATTTATCAGCAAGTGGTTGTGCATTTGTGTTTAGTATTGAATGGGCTGTATGATACATATGTGAAAAGGGATTCTTGCACAGGTAAGGCAGTTTGCAAGGAAATATCTTGGCATTCATATTCCAGGTAAAGAATTATTTGCCAACTTAAAAAGTTAAAAGAAAGAGGGTCTCTTGGAAAAGAAACATGTAGTGGCAATGTAGTGCGACTGAGGGACATCATTTAATGTGCTATTTGTCTTATAGCACATGCTATTTATAAGAGATGTTGAGTACTTTACTGAGAAATATAACATTGACAAGTGGGAAATGAATGGTTATTTAAAACTAGAGGCATTGGAACAAAAATGTCAATAAATACCTTCCTGTAAAAAGAATCTTAGATATAGCTCTCCAGATACTATGAGGTCCCTTGAATATTGTGCAAAATAACTTATATTCTGTTAATTATACAGTTGGTATGTGATGTCCTAAACTGAACCAAGAGGTTAAAAGGAACAGAGATTTATGTTAACAAAGATTTACCACCAAAAAAGAAAATGCAATTAAGTAATCTAGTACACAGGATGAAAGAAGCGAGAGTACAGGGGAGGAATGTTTATATAAAAAATTTCCATTTATGGATTGAAGGGTAAAGAACCTTGGAAATTGATAAGAATGTAGTAAAAAAGAAGAGATTTGAAATGTTACAGAATATACAGCAGAAGCAAGAGATAACTGCAAGAAAGGAGGCAGGAATAAATAAGTATAGGAATAGACTAGATGAGAAGTACCTGGAGACAACAACAAAAAAAGGAGGGAGAGAAGTTTCCAACCATCCAATTAGTGGGGAAGAAGGCCGGACGTGAATGCAGAGTACTACTAGTGGAGGAAGAATGGAGCACGAGAAGACACCATCAGCAAGGACAATAAGGGCGACAACCCCAGTGATGGAACGAGAATGCAGTACAAGGACATTAACTAAGAAAATTGGTGGAGAGGCAGAAGAAATTCAGGATCTGACTGTGTGGGAGAATAGGATACAAGAACAGAATAGAGAAAAGATGGAAGAAGATAGTATGGTGCATTATATGGTCCACCAATAGAGGAGGACAAGACTTTGGCATTAACAGAGAGGGAAGTATACAGTAATACCAGTGACTTGGAATTAAAAGTGGTGGTAACCCCACAGGGAAGCATTATAGAGATAGCTGAAAATGATCACATGGTTGCAGAGAAATGAACAAGATATAGGATGAAGCTTGGGAAATTCAAAGGAGGAAGGAGTAAACTAAGGTAGCAAATAGACTGGAGGGATTAATATCAAAGTTGAAAAGTGAAGTGTTAAAAAAAGGGGACATGATTGTAATGATAGAGACTTGGTTAGATAAGGGTGAAAAAATTGTGGTGGATGATTATGATTATATAGGATTTCATGGTATAAGGAGAAGCGTTGGGGGGGAGGGTTCCGTGTAGGGATATTTATAAATAATGATAGTAGAGCTAAGGAAGTATTATCTGCAGAAGGACAAATTATGTGGGTAAAGGTATGTAAAAGTAATGTTAGTGGATTCTGAGTAGAGGGTAGAGGATATGGAGAAGCGACAAATCTGGGCTAAACTCAAATAAATGTACTTATGAAGCTGTTTACAATGGCGTGGTATATATATAACCAATGTAATAAAATTTGTTTACACTAACTCCATACACTTACATAAAAACTGGACATATGTTTCAGTAGTGATCCCTCCCATCTTCAGCCTGTAGACAAACTGTTGTTAGAAGTGGTGGTTGTAAAAAAGAACACTTTAGAAATATTCGCTTAAAACAGATTGATAAATCAGCGATAGCAGCGCACTTTTGGAATAAAAATCGTGAAATTAAACCAGAGACAAAACTACTGAAACAACTTCACAACACAATAGAACTTTCTACTTGGGAAAAAATTTTCATTACTAAAAACAAGGAAAACTTAATGAATTTCGATTTCCCTCCAATGGACGAACTTGGCAAGTTCCTGATAGAACCAACAGATGCCGCCACAAGAACATCAAGAGACACAACCGCCACTTCTAACAACAGTTTGTCTACAGGCTGAAGATGGGAGGGATCACTCCCGAAACATATGTCCAATTTTTATGTAAGTGAATGGAATTAGTGTAAACAAATTTTATTACATTGGTTATAAATCTGGGCTAGTTTAGAAGATAAAAGTTCTTTGGTTTTATATAACAGTTAATAAGAACTAGGAGCGAGAGAGATACATTGAAATTTGTGATGAAAATGAAAGGATGGGTCCAGCATGGGTGCATACAGGAGTAATATTCCTAAAAGGATTGAGAGGGAAAACAGGGATAGATTATGTGTCGGAAAGTAGATAGTGTCGTTCATTATTTATTGGAGTGTGAGAAAATTAAATGGTGGCGAAAAGATATAGTGGTAATAGAAATGCTAGTGAAAAGGAGGGAGGAAAAAATCCAAATGCTGGGGGAGTTTCTAGGAAAAGTAGGGAGATGTGGTGGAGAAGTATGAAGAAAGAGAAAGAGGTTAAAAAATATTGAATGTGGTTTCTTACATACTCAAAACTGCGTGGTTAAAGTAAGGAAGAAATCAGTGATTGTACTGGTACTGTTAGAATCCACAATATAGATATCAATGTAAAGGATGTTTAACAAACCATAATATTGTTCATTAATAAATTCATTCATTCTGTTAATTAATAAAATTATATTCATGTCTTGATAATAATAGTTGTCCTTTAACTCTTTCTTAGATTCATCTAAATTTTAAAATGTAAGTTATTCAATATATAAATGTTCCCCCCTTTTTACAAATTAGTATTTATAGATTGATTGGTAGGCTGTATCATTAATTTAAGCTTTTAAAAAAATATAAATAATAAAAATACTTTACATGCAGCAAGTCTATCTCGTTTTTTCTGATTATAGCGGCAGCAGTAAGCAGCTATGCTCATAAGGCCTTTAACTGAGAGATCCTCACTGTATATTCATATCAGTTAAAGATTGCATGAATTGAGCTATTTTGTGGTCTAACAATTTTTGAAAGGGTTATATTCAGGTCAAACACTAGCAACATGAGATGAAATTTGTGATTTGAGTTCTTTACATTTTTTGAACATATTTCCCAAATTTGTTTTTAAAAATATTATTCAGCAAAATAGTGGTTCTCATATGAGCAAACATTTAAGAACCCTTATTACTACTAATATTGTAACTTAATTATTTGAAGCATACAAAACTGAGGTTTTATTTCCTATGCTTTTGCAATGCTGTAATTTAAAATATATTGTACTGACCATAAATTACATGTAAAGAACCCCATTTTTTCCTCACTCCATCACATGTGAAATTCTGGTCCAATTAATGTAATATGATTACTACAGAAAGCAACTGTTACACAATCAATCAGATATTTTATTGTATGGGAAACAATTAAAATATTTGTATATAATCAACTACTTGCCGTCTAAACACTCTTATGCTTCACACTGTTTTTGAAAACACGGGACCGGTTTCGGAACGACATCCACTCCATTCTCGACTCTGTTTAGTTCCAATTAGAATTGTCGAATTTGTGTAATTTCGATAGTTCTTAAAAAAATTAAAATATTAATTAACCATATTTCTTTTTAATGAGTACTTTCTAGTTCATAAAAGGGAATAGAATATAGAAGATAAAGTAAGAAAGTGACAAACTTAAAGATGAATTAGATAAGGAGTTATTTATTTAAAGATACCAATTTTCATAATGCAAAGCATATTACTGAACTGTCGAAGAAAAATCCTGTCTATGTAATTGTATGAGAGTGCAGATAGTTAGATTTACCTTGTATTCATGTAACATAACACTGCTTTTTTCTATGAGACCTCTTGTACCAATAATTGTATCATTTGCATTAAAATCCTTAATTTCTTAAGTGCATACTAAATTTGTTCCTCCGTATTTACTGTCCCACTTTGGCATTTTGAAATTATAATTCAAAATGTTGTTTGCTGAAATTAACATTGTTTTAAGTATCAAATGATTAAACCAATCTTAAAACTTTTTTTTTTAATTTATTTATTTTAATGTATGGTTGGCATTCAGTATTTTGACTTTACCCAGATTGACATTCCTTACAGAATGATTACAGAGAGCTGTCTAATTTTTACTTTCTTTTCTAGCTTCATCATAATGGAATTGGTTTGGAAATCAGTGGACTGTTAAACAGCAATGGAGACATTTCAAATTATCCAGGTATCCCCAAATATAGTTTTTCCTATGTTAATATCAGTAATTAAGGTAAGTTTTGGATATTTAAAAAGCTATTTTACACATTTGCATGTCTGTTTCCAGGAAAGTAGATGATCTTCCAAATATATTTCTTTAATAAAATATGAGACACTTTATATTGACAGAATATAAAAGATATATGTGCTTGCAGAAGTTGTCAGACCAAAGTAAAGTGTGAAATTTGTAATATCTGCTTAGTTGAAGTCAAGAAAAAGATTCGAGACATGTGACTTGTTTGCAGAAAAAATTGTTTAGTTTACAAATTGAATAAATATTGTACTTACGAAGCTGTAGACAATGGAGTGGTAATATATCCTTAACTTAGGTACTCATTTTTTACACTAAACTCCACTTACATAAAAATTCAGTTGCACATGGAACTGCTGTTACTGGAAACAATAGCTAGACACCCAGATGTTCCTGTAGTGGCATCTGTTGGCTGAAGTAGGAACTTGCCGAGTTCATCCATAGGAGGAAACTCAATTAGGTTTTCTTTATTTTTAATATTTAAATTTTTTCCCAAGTGGATAACTCCATTAGGTTGTGAAGATGGTTCAGCATTTTAACTTCCAGTTTTATTTCATGATTTTGGTTCAAAAGTGATCTGCTACTGCTGATTTATCCACCTGCTTAGACCGAACATTCCTAAAGTGTTCTTTCCTCCGAACTTCCAAATTTCTCTTTGTTTTGCCTATGGAGTCTTTTACTTTATTAGGTTGCATAGTAAAATACTCCATACCAACAGAACAGAAATCAGGAATATATGAAATAAACTGCGCAGATTGTAAGCAGAGCTACATAGGCAGAACAAAGAGAAATTTGGAAATTCAGAGGAAAAAACACTTCAGGAATTTTCGGTTTAAGCAGGTGGATAAATCAGCAGTAGCAGCTCGCTTTTGGACCAAAAATCATGAAATAAAACTGAAAGTTAAACTGCTGAAACATCTTCACAATCCAATGGAGTTATCCACTTGGGAAAAAAATTTCATATTAAAAAATAAAGAAAACCTAATGAATTTCGAGTTTCCTCCTATGGATGAACTCAGCAACTTCCTACTTCAACCAACAAAGGCCACCACAGGAATATCCGGTTGTCTAGCCATCGTTTCAAGTAATGGCAGTTCAGTGAGCAACTGAAGATGGAAGAGATTCTCCTGAAATGCATCGTACTTTTATGTAAGTAAGTGGAGTTTAGTGTAAAAAATGAATACCTTAGTTTAGGATATATTACCACTCCATTGTCAACAGCTTCGTTAAGTACAACATGTAATGTTGCTTGACCAGAGATATTGCTTGTACTAATATTGAAATAGAAACATATGTCTGAATTCTCCATCTCTCATCAATTTATGTTAAGTTGTGAATGTGAAAGGATTAGTTTCTCTTTGAGTGATATTTAGCCTGGCAGTTTAAAATGTATAGTAAGAAATACTCATACGATCAGCCAACTTAATGCGTAAAAAGAAAGGACAATAAAGATGTTCATTTTCTTTCTGCCAAACACAAAACAGTGTAGAAAAGTTCTGAAGGAAGAAAGTACAAACACCCCGAGAAGAGATATAGTCCTCCTACAGGTAATTACTCATCTCTCTTTTAGATATCTGCATGTTCACTTGGTTAATTGATAATGTTTTTACTCTGCATTAAAAATTTGATAAAAAAAAATCTTTATCAGTATATCTTTTATGGCAGTTTGTATATGATCATGCTTTCCATAACCCTCTAGAGCAACTTAAGTCTAATCTGTGACCTTGGAATGCTATTTAAATATGACAAGATTGGGTTAATGTATTTCAAGTGTCAGACGGCATAGGATTTAATGGTAAAAAAAAATACAGCATAGATATGTATTGTGTAGAGCATACCATTGAAATTTAATCCCATTTTAACATTCCTGCTTTTTATGAATTTCTTTTTTAACACTAGAACCACTGGAGCCTATTATATACTTACAACTGCCACTCATTTTGACCAATTATGTTAAATATATATTAAACATAACTCCTATATTAAGCTAAATAAACATTAAATATCAATTTATGACATTTAATAATGAGCACATGGGAAAGTAGATCAATACAAGACTATAATGTAACTATGAAAAAACTTTTTTGACATATTGTTAAAGGTGTAATTGTATGTTCTAAATTTTTTGAATATCTTTAGATAGAACTAATAAGAAAACAAAGTACAACCATTTAATAGTATAATATGATTCCAGTGTATCTTTTTTGGGTCTATTCTTCTTGCAGACTTTGTTTTGTTGTAGAAACTAATTATATTCAGAAGTCATCTTGCAATATTCTGTATATCAACATAATGGTACATTGAACTGTCCAGAACAAAATTTTTGTTTCTTTTCCATTGATAAACAGTTAGTTACAGTGTCTAAATTTTTTAGGAAAATTGGCATGTACAGAGGAGCTTTCATGTGTTTTATAATATCAGGTATTTCCCTTCATTTGTGTTTCTTTGTACAACCAGAGTAGTTCCTACAGTTTTCAACTTGCTAGCAAATTTCACGGTAGTAAAAAGCTATCTGTAGTGACATTCTGCCCCTTATTGCAATAAGGTGATACATACTAACTTCATCACTGTGCTCTCGAGAAGTTTTTCTTCAGCTGCTCTCTGCTCATCTTTGTCAACATGTATTAGAAGTCAGAATTTTATACCAAAATTATCGGGTTTGTTTCACATGTATTGCAGGTAAGGGCAACGTGTTCTGCAGGGAAAAGTTGCTCAAGTACAGTGATATTTGCATCTGGATTGTAGCATAGTTGAAATCTGTTCCAAGAATTTGATATTAATGCATATTTATCTGTTTTCAAACATTCTGACATTTTGGTTTTGAGATAAAAGTGCTTAAATCTAAGTATTTTGTGAAACCTATTCCTGCCCATTGTGACTGAAGACTGTAGATCCTAATTACTAATTGGCAAGTCACTTTCATTATCCAAACTTACTCTTCTCCAAAACAACTGCAGCATGATTATCTTCATCTGAGTTATTACCATGCTTCCCAATGATATTGTGTAAATCTGGATTGTCTGTAGGTCTGATAGAATCTTGAAAATACATTGATAATCCTAAATATTTCATCAGTGAGAGGATGAGGCATATGCCATGCCAGTCGCAAAGACATGTTTATCCTGCAGATACTAACAATCAGAGACTTAAATTTTTCATATAGTTATCTATAATTGCAATAGATTATTGTGACTTACATCCAACTGATTAAAACAAAGCAGTTATTGTTGGAAAAACATAGTGGTCAGGTTGACTGCTTGGCACTTTTAAGTTTAAATCCTGGTAAGTCAATAACTAACTCAAATTAAATTAAAGTATCAGTGCTTAAATGATCTATGAAAAAACAAAATGCAATACACTAAGTTGTTACAATTTTTTTGAAAAGTCTCATAAGAAAATTGAATTAATATCAGATATTAGTGAATCCTGTACCATTGAAGAAGAAGCAAAAAATAACTTGGAAACTTATAATCTAGTTATCAAGTAATTCAGAACTCTAGCTGATAGTCTAATTAATTTAAAAGAAAGTATTATCACTGAAAAATTTGACAGAAATTGCAGAAAATAAAGTAATGGACTTAATGAAAATAATTTTTGTGTTGAAGAAATGGAAACAGAAATTATACCGGAGAAAAAATAGTAGCTACAATATAATTAATAAGATAACAGTGCATTTTGGAAACCTAATGATAAAAATGTAAATGTTCAGATTTCAACCATTTTTAACACTGCTCATACATTAAAATTCAAGAGCAATTTGATGCACCAAATCTTATGATTAATATTGCAAAGAATCTAGCTGCATACAGGGGATTTCTCTGTATGCCAGAAACTGGAATTTGAAAAACTTTAGACATATCCAGAGTAAAAAATGAACTTGATTACTACATTAATGACAATATAAGCAGCATCAGTGAGGGAAAGAAAAAATTGTTTTACTTGGAATACAAAAGGAGAAAAGATTGCTCTTATCAAATTTGGAAAACACTTCAGTCTTTTTTAAGGATAAATATGAAGATATACAAATTAGTTTTTCAGCATTTTGCGAACTAAGACCAAAATACTGTATTTTTACTGGAGTCTGTGGCATACATTCAGTTTGTGTGTGTGAGAGAAAGGAGTTACAGTAAATTACTGTAATTATAGTAAATACATATGGAAATAATCAACCTTTAACTTTCATTACAAATCAATATAATCACGCTTAAATTCCTTTATATAAATCTAACAAGATTTGCAATGAGAATAACAAAATGTAGGTTTCAGTATGGCTTTAGTAAAGCAGGCACACTTCTGTAAAAGTCCCTGACACTTACTATAGCTTACTATAGAAGCAACTCTCTTAATGGGCATGGCATTGGAAGAGGAGCCTAGCTGGTCAAGCTGCTCAATGCCTCTAAAGTGTCATCTGCTTCCAGTATACTGCATTCATCCATCCCATTGCTTGAGTCACATTCAGCCATCTGAATTATCACTTTCTGTATCGTTGTTGCTGCTACTGTCTATTGCACCTACAGTTTGGTGCAGACTTTTGACAAAAGGCTCGCCAGTTGTACCTGCTAGCTTTGCCAGGGATTTTATGGAAGTGTACCTGCTCTAACACAGATAAAACTTAAATTTTTTCTCAATATATATATGTCTTGCATATCACTTGCTGCTGAATCTTATCTTTAATTAATTTCACATATATAAGGTAATTTATACAGTAATTCTTAAGGAATTTTTGCTGTTAATGTAGCAGTTCTCTGACTAGTAGAAATCATGTTCTTAACCTGAAGGATATTTATATTAAAAGTAAAGATAATACAGAAAATAGTTTTACAGAAATGTAATGTTTCTAAAGAGCTTCCAGTAAGTGGCAAACACAAAGAATGTGCTTCGTCAACTGATAGAACCCACATTCAGGTTCCAATTAGAACAAGTTGTAAGCTCTATTTTCTCTCCTTAGTTCTATCTCGCACTGAAAAGACAAATTCTAAATAATAGCATAGGACATTAAAGGTTTCTTTGTTTAAAAAAAGTGAATATTTATTTAGTGTTGCAAATGTTTTTGATGATGCCATATGGAATATGCCTTTGTAGATTAGATTATACTGACAATTTTATTTTAATGTGTTATTATTTTATGTTAAAGTAATTAACAGTTAAGTAAGATAATCGTGAACATTGCAGTGAAAATACTCATCTAAGGTGTTATAATGCTAAAGCAGCAAATTTGTTTTGTTCTGCTCTGGTTTTGCTTTCAGTGATCTGTCTTTATTTTTAATTTCCAAAATGATTCATGTTATCTTGGACAAGTAATCCGAGAGTTTAAATAAGTGTTGATGTTTCTCTGCATATTGAGCATGATATAAATTGGTTTAATCTTATGACATGCATTTAAAAACTATCTTCCATCAGATCTTCCAGTAATGTGTGAATAATTTTTCTCCTGCTGCTACTCTTGAACCAACAGTTTCTGCTACAGAAGAATTTCTTTATTAATCACTGCATTTTGTAAACAAATTGTATATTATGCCATCAAAATTTATGTACTGAGCAGGTGATTGTTTCGGACAATTATGATTTATTTGCTTTTATATTTTGAGGACATCTAAGCACTTTGGACTTTCTGTTATATTTTAAAATGTTTCTTTAAAAAAAAAAGAGCTTCTCCAAGAAAGTATCTCTAAGTAGTCGTAGGTGCAATGGAATTGGGACCTTAAAAGCTCTATATATTTCTAGGATTATTGGCTATTTTCCACTTATTTTATTTTTATGATCCATCATACTTTGTGTACAATGCTTACACACTTTCAGCTGCCCTTACTCTATTATTCCTTATCCCATCCTCATAAGATTTCCAGCTTTAAAGGCCTAAGCATTTTATTTTTGTAACTTCAATCACTAATTAATATTTGAAAATGTTGAAAAAATTGTGCCGTGTGCCAATCTACTGTACAAAAAAATGCTAAATTTATATCATATATTTTCTTAATAGCTGTTGTTTTGTTATCTAATAGGCACCTATTATTATTAGAATGAAGGAAAACAAAGTATCTTTAGATTAGTAGCCACTAAAATACTATAACTACACTCAGCTAAAATACTAATAGTGAAATTACTGCACACACACATACCGCCATGGGTGGCCAAGGTCGTTAAAATGCAGACTCATGAGCGGGAGGTCTGTGGATTGAATTCTGCCAGACCGTCCTCCTTGACAGGTTTTTTCTAGATTGTCCTCAGTCCTCATAAATAGCAAATTTTGGGAAAATATCCTAAACTTAGGTCTGGAACATTTCCGTATCATTTCATCTCATGTATCATCAGAGTTCACCACCTGTGGTGCCTCAGCAGTAAAAATGGGCATTAAACACCATTCAAAAAACACACACACACACACACACACACAAGAAAATGTAAATATATACAACATAACCGTTACCATGAATGGAATTCTTCATGTTGTACTACATGCAGAATTTGCAGAAGTTACCATGATAACTTTTTTTATTTATATTGAAAACCCATGGTGAGGAAGTTATTGCAGCACCATATAGGTGTAACATGAGAAGAAAAATCATGTAACTTGACTCAAAAGACATAATTATACTCATGGTAACTGATTTGCAAAGTAGTTTTTATACATTTGCTGCAATATGTAGTGTCATCTTAGTCTTATAAATTTATAATTATGAGTTCTAAAATTTCTTCACGTCCTATTTCATTTATGAAGCTTGTATTTTTTCAGCATGTTGTAACAAAATTCCCAGCCTTTTGTCCCCTTGTCAATTTTTTCATGAATAGGTTTTTCTATGTTTTTCAGTTTGAAAGTTCTGTTTATATTTGCAATCCCATATTTAATTTGAACTCATAGGAGCTAATTTGATTTATATTGGCCATTGGCCATAGCCAATAGAAACCAAAGCCTGACTGTGCAGTAACTGTCTTTTCAGAACACTATCTCTACTGAATTAGCTAATCATGATTGCTTTACTCAACCTTAACCTACACATGGCTTATGTGAAAAATAACATTTAATGGTAAATAATCAATTGAAGCTCATAGAGTGAAAGTGTACAACATTATTTCTGTGCATTCTTGATTTATTTCTTTTATTTTACAGTTAAAAATTGTATTTATTGCTTCTTGGGCAATAGAGATGATAAAAAAGACAAGGAAAAATTTACCCTACATAATAATCTCATCTGAGTCAGATGTTTAAAACACTTTTTATGGTTTCACTTAATTATAATTATACTACATATATTACATATAATTATTGCTCTGCAGATACATATCATTTTCATAACTTCGTTGGAGAAAGGTGTTTAGCTACATTTCCAAATTGAATTCTTTCCATAAAAAGCTTTGTTGCTAACCAAGGTTGTTAATTATATACTCAGATATGCATTATAGATAATGAATGGCTGAATAAAGTAGTCACTGCATCTTCCCTAGCAGAAATTTGGTGAAATTTTAATCAAAGGTTTCAGAAAGGAAGATAAATCACATGAATGATAATATCAGATCTAGTATAGATAAATTATTTCAGTAGTAGAGTTATTGCAGTTGCTTAGGTCAACTTTGAAAATACTAAGATGTATCTTTTCTGAAATAAACCTTTAGTTACGTTTAAGTCAATGATTGTGCAGTTTTTTCCTCTTTTTTTTTTTTTTTCTTTCTTTTTTTTCTTTTTTCTTTTCTTTCTTTTCTTTGTAACATACTCTTCTATGGACCCAAGGTTTATGGATTCAAGTGCAGATGAGGTTTATAGATGTTTTGGGATGTAAAAATCTCAAGCATCAGTCCTTTGGGAGGGACTTGAAGCTGTGGGTTCCATTTTATTATAGTTTTAGTACGTTAAAGAACTCCATACTTGACGAAAGAAATCCCTAAACAAAATTCCCAGGCATTTCATGACCAAGTAATATCTCAGCATCAGATGGCAATGAAATGGATTGGTAGCTCTAAAATGCTCTTTATTTTAATTTGCCCTATTTTTCTCTTCTTTGTTCAAATGTACAAACATATAATAAATAATAACCCTTTCTGAGAATGCTGCATTTGGAGTTCATACAATAAGCTAAAAATTTTTTAAATTAACCTTAAAATTGCATTCTGCCTTTTATTTTCAATGATTGAGAATATCAAAATTACAAATGGAGGGAAAAGTTTGGGACAGTTATTGGAAAATAAAAAAAAAAAATTGGACCAGAGTGTTAACTACAGGAAATAATCACATTATGCATTAAGTTGTGATATATACTAAGTTTATATACAGAAAACATCACTTGAAAGTTGTAGCTTAAACATTAAAACACTGGAACAGATGGCATGTATTGTGGTTTCCCATGTTCTAACTAATTTCACTTTGCAAAAGAACAAGGAATGCTTATAGTATCCTTCTTTTGTTAGTGTATGTGTGATTAAATATAATGAATATGCTTTTTATGTTATCTTTATTGTAAAATATAGCATTTATGATCATAAATTAACAAATTATGTTACTATTTAACCTTAAGTGTCGGAACATTTTCTAAACACTATTATTATCGTGTATCTAAATGCATAACAAAGATCTAAAGCAAAAAATGAGTATTTCTAAGTTGAATTGTAACATTCCTACACTCCTAACATAAAATTTGTTCTTTGATTTTCATTGCTAATGCAATTTTTTATGAAATTACAGGAAGAAATGCAGACACGATCACCATCATAAATAGTTTTATTAATTTTTTTTATCAGCAAAATTTTGTTTAATGTGCTGCTGCTGTAGATGCCAAATCAGTTTTACATTTTATAAACTGCAATAAATATATTATAAATATGAAAGTGTTATTTATTTTCCTTCTCTCCCACCCATCTGTGCCTGCCTTTTATCACATACATTACCAGATTATATTCTCATGACAAGGTCAAACTTGGGTATTATAGCAAAATGCAGGACAAATCTTAATAATCTCATCCCATCCCACCAAATTTTGAGTGGATGTTGCTATTATTTTCATCTAAACGGTTATGCACTACCATGAAATATTGGTAATTCTCCATTATTGTCACTTATTTTCATACACCAAAGATTGAGCAGAACTATGAATGTTTTCTTTTCCTCGTATTAAAAATACCCAAAATTGCCTTAATTAATAAAAAAAAGAATAAATGACTAAATTTTTACTGTCATTTGCACACTCAATCTCCGTTAGCTCTAAATATGAATTGAGAGAGACTGAAGGCAATCAAAGTTTTCCCTTACTATTAAAAAATAACATACAGACATACTGCAGCACCTCTTTTTTTATTTGAACATGGTAATTTTATTTGTTGGATAATTCAAACAGAAGCTAATTACTATTGAAAGTAATGTCAAAAAGTTTCATTTAATTAGAATGAAATCATTTTATTTGGATAATTTGAAAGCAGGATTTTATTTACTCAAAATGCAATACTTATTCCTGAATTATAATTTATGCTCTATTAATAGGTTATTTCCAATAATTTTTAGCAGTAGTCAACAGCAAGCAAAATAATGCAATTTCAATTAGTTTACAATTATCAAAAGGCAGTTTTAGGGAAGTAGGTTGATTTTGCTTGTACAGTGCTTACAACTTTCATTCTTTGCTCATTAGTATGAGTTTTTCACCTCTTTAGTGTGCAAGCACTGTTGTCCAACCCCCATCCCCTATAGCGTGCTATCTCCATCATCTCAATAATGTGGATTTTGCACCTTTTTTGTGTGCAGGTGTTTGTCTTTCAAATCCTCTCACCCATTAAGATTTTAAGAAATCCCCACAGATGGCTGAGGTTGTTAAGGTGCAGACTTGTAAGTGGTAGGTCTGATGTTCGATTCCCGCCAGGACCATCCTCTCTGCCCCCCCCTTTTTTTTAAATGAAGATGCTGGGAGTGTGCCCTAAATTTAGGCCTGGAATGCTTTCCCCCTTTAAAAATTTTTTTTCTAATTTATCCAATGTGTCCACTGATACCACATTAGTTAAAATGAGCATTAAACACTATATATATATATATATATATATATATATATATAAAGAGAATAAAAATTTTTTTTTGAAAATCTGCTTAATTGTACTTAAGTTATTGACCAAAGAACCCTAAGATGGCTGTGATTTGACCATGTGAGGTATGTTGTTGACAGGTTAAAAGCATGGCACATATAGCTTAACATTAACCCCCCCCCAATAAAAAAGTGGAAGTATGTTCAAGGAAGAAATATGACATTGCTAAAGACTGGAAATAAGCTTATTGAAACATGTTTTTTTTTTATTTACTGCTAGTTTAATTATTGTGAGTTTTTATCTTTTACTATAGAACAACACACAAAATGCAGCAATTTTTAAAGAAGGTCCACTGCATGTCAATTATTTCTGTGAAAAATAATTTTTTTTATTAAATTTCTTTAATATGTATCTGTTTTTGCTAACTCAAATGCTGGATAATTAGATTTTTTTTGTATCCCCTTGGAATTTGAATTAAAAGAGTCCACTGTACTCAATATTATACAAATTTATTACTTTTATGGCTCTTTCACACACATCAAAAAATACATTTCTCATTTCTATATATAATAAACATTTTTTTTTTCAATGTTCGCATGAACTTGTGGATTCTTTCCCCTTAGTGGTAATGTAGCAAACTTCTGTGATTAGGACACCTATAGGGCAGTATTTCATTGGGGATAATGGCAATAAGGAGGTCCTTAAGCCTAAGCTAGCCAGACTATAGTTGCTATAGGAAGGTCCTATCTAAGAAATAATCCTAATGACATCATATAATCAAACCTGGGACCTCAGGAGTAGAAATCGGGAACTATAACCATGGATCAGGTTATATTTAAATATATCAGTCACAACTAGTAATTGTCATTTTGGTGGTGTAGTGGTAACCATACTTGCCTTCTAAACCAAGATCGCAAGTTCAAGCCCAGCCAGAATGGATGGATTTTTTCGGGCGTAAAAATCCTAAGTATGGTATCTTCCTTTGCAAGGGAAGTAAAGCCGTGGGTCCCCATGTCTTACATTACTGCACAAATAAGAACCTCAAGCCTGAAAGAAGAGGCATCTGAGCAAAATTTGTCAACTGTTTCACGCTCTGAATAGAATGGGATGCTGATGACCCGAGATGTTAAAAGAGTGTCTGTAAATAAACCAAATTGTTTCTTCTTTACCAAAAGTCATGGCAAGCAAAACAGTTGTGAGCCATTATATGTTTTCATATGGAAATTTTTAAATATCAAATATATTCCTTTCT
The DNA here is from genome assembly GCA_030762175.1 of Metallyticus violacea. NCBI lineage: Eukaryota > Metazoa > Arthropoda > Insecta > Mantodea > Metallyticidae > Metallyticus > Metallyticus violacea. The sequence goes on along the minus strand of CM060845.1, from coordinate 40,309,216 downwards.
GTAGTCTTTGTGAGGTGCAGAAAGCTTAGATGTCTCAGGACACTTTGAATTACTATCATATAATATTTTTTGTAGAACATAAGTAATACCCATGAATAATTAAAAATTAACTTCATATACAAGTGCTGTCTGCTACAGTATAACAAGCTTCCCCATAAAAAATGCTGATTTCCAATGTTAGAGAATTACAGCTTAGAAAATCCATGTGCACTATTTAACATTGAGTAAGGAAACCCAAAAAAATTTTACGAAGCTAAGCTAAATGCTTATCCTTGTGTAGAACTGGCATGTAGAAGAATTATAGTTTTAGATCCCTGTCAGTCCATTTTACTTGCCATTGTAAAACATATTGTTTGCCAAGCTGCAATCTAAAAGTTACACCTTGGTAGGTGAAGATTTTTTAAGAAATGCAGTTATACTTTATTTGAAAATTGAACTTATAAATTAATAGTAAAAGGTAACCACATTACTTTATATGAATTTGAGCCATAGATAAGTGATGTTTACCTAGTCTTCATACCCCTCTGTTTAGATAAAACAGAATTGCTTTATGTGGCTGTGATAATTTGATGAACTTTGGGGGGGGTTAATGCCCGTTTTTACTACTGAGGGACCACAGGCAGTGAACACTGTTGATACATGATGAAATGATATATCGGGAAAGTATTTTTGTTTTAAGGAAGGAAATGTTCCAGGCTTAAGTTTAGGGTACGTTCCCAGCATTTGCCATTTATGACAGGAAAACCAGGAAAAAACCTCAGTCAGGGAGGATGGTCCTGGCTGGATTCGAAACCCAGACCTACTGCTCATGAGTCCATCCCATAACAACCTCGGCCACCCGTGTTGGTATGAGGAGCTTGAAAAGATATCATACATATAATGTGTATGTTAAAAGTGGAACTAATGAAGAAGTGCTCAAATATGCTGATTGAACATATAAACACAGAAAAACATAAAAGAATGGCGTATGCAAGTGCATCTTCTAGTACTGTATTGACAAATTTTTTCAAAAGTGAAAGTTTTGCTGAAAAAAATATTTGAAATAAGCAATTGTTGACAGCTCATCATGCTGTCAAGCACAATCCATAAACTGTATTTCTAAATTTATCCAGTGTACTTTTGAACCAAAATTTATGTACGGCCATAGTAAAGCCGAGTCAATTGTACTAAATGTTTAACCTCATTAACCATTTCTGAATTAGAATCTGACTTACAGAAACCTAATTTTATTTCAATAATGACAGATGCATCAAACCATAAGGATGAAAAATATTTCCATTGCTTGTTATGTACTTTAATACTAAAGAGGTGGATCAAATTAAAATGTTGGATCTTAAATTTTTGCTTGGAGGAACTTCAGAAATGATTCCTATGTTTTAACATGAGTGTTTGAAAAATACTAACTGAAAAGAAAAAACAATCGCTCTTTGTGCAGTAATATAAGCTACAATTTTGGAGGTATATCTAGAAAGAATGTCAATGGCTTCACTAAACTGAAATAAATTTAGGGCCTAACCTACTTGGAGTTGGTGTTCTGCTCATATAATTCACAGTACTGTCCTGATGGCTGCTGATGTTCTTCCTATTGGTATTGAAGGCATTGTTTCTAAAATATATTCTTAAATTTATGCGTTTACTGTAATGGTTGAAAGTCTTAAATATTTTGTTTGTAGACCAGGAGTACAAACAAGTCTCAGGGTATAGAAACAAGGTGGTTTGCTTTACTCCCTGTGGTCAAACATCTTCTGATTATGTTTGTTCCTCTGAAATCCTAAATTGAATCTCAAAAATTAACGTCAATTTCTTATTAAATCATTCTTTGAAAATCCTTTGTCAGAAGCATGACTACATTCTTCAAAACCAATCATCAACTTTTTACTCTGCAGTTCAAAGAGTAAAGGGCCAAATAATTACAGTTTTGGAGGTAATGTCGGTGTTAAATGATTTAAAAACTAATATAGTTTCCAAGGATGAAAATAGCCTCAAAACATCAACTGTCAGAGCAATTCTTGGTAAATTAGGGTTTATCATCAGAGATTGTAAAAAAAATTGTTTATTTATTTATTTGTTTGTTTATATTGACAGAGTTAAGGCCTTAGGAACTTTTCTTCCACTCAAACTAATCTTACATGGATGTACATATGTATTATAAATTACTACATAAGTTAACAACTTAACAAAGAGAAATGAATAATAGTAACTACAGATACAATACCTGAGTTTCAGTCATTGTCAATATAGATCTGTTTAGCTGTTTTGTGAAAGTTAAGTGAAATAAATGCAAAAATATGACTACCAAAATGAGCATATTTCATTATTAAATTCTAATTTGAAGTCATTCCGTATTGCTATTTATAATTCATTAATATCATAAAGACGTTTACAAAGATACTTCTTAAGTGCTATTTTAAATATATTGCCAAAGAATACCTTTAATTTGGTAGGTAATTTGTTATATAGAGCACTAATTACATAAGAAACATGCATTACTTTCTTTTTGTGTTTATATATTCTATGTATGTCAGTACTATGTCTTGTATTGTACAAATGGATTTCATTATTCCTTTTATTAAATATATTGCCATCTACATCTATTAGTATTTTTTATACACATATAATGAAAGAACTGCAAGAATTTTCTCCTTGATAAATATGTCCCTACAATAATCCAGTTGTTTTAAGATTAAATATGATTCATGCATTTATTTATTTATTTATTTTATACAACCAAAACCATAATATGTAATTGTTAAATAAATTTCAAGATTCTAACTAAATATATCATTTTACTTATTTTATTCCATACAAGATTTACATGATCAGCCCAGGATATGCCACCATCAATTACTAAGCCCCAAAAATTAGTGGTTTTATCAACATTTAACTTAAGGTTGAGGATATAATTTCAATGGTGTTCCTATTAGATATATCAAAAACAATAATCTTAATCTTTTGTATGTTCAAGCATAATCTATTTGACTCAAAATACTGATGAAGTAATTGGGCAGCACTAGAAATAATTGCATGTTTTAAACTCATAATACGAGCAACAACGAGCATTAGAATCATCAGGATAGCTCACTGCAGTAAAATTATCACCTATAGGCACATCATTTACATATAATATAAACAGCACAGAGCCTTACAGAATTCCTTCTTTCACTTCCAACAGCGAAGATCTAACCTTGTTAATCCTATTACATACATGGTGTATAATTTCAGTACCCTGTAGTCTATTCTCCAAATATGATGCTGTCGGTCTATTAGACAGGCCTTAGATTCCAAAATGCTCTAATTTATTGAGCAACAACTCATGCTGATGCAATCAAAGGCATTAGATAAATCAGGATTTCTCCAACAATAAATGACTGTAAGAAATGACTGTTGTTGTAGTTGAATAAGTTTTATGAAAACCATGTTGGATTTGTGATATATTATTAGGGCCCAGGCTTAGGTTTTAAACTATTTTGTTTTTTGATAGCTAACTGTGATATTTTAACATAAATATCCATTGTTTTAACATGGGAGTCGCATAGTTGAATCTGATTAAACCTAAAAATGGCAAAATAGGACGTTGGATCCTATTTATTTAGCCAACGCCTATCCGTGGCTGTTCGGCCATTTGACGTCGAAGCTCCCAGTAGCGCCATCGGGCAGATGTTCCAGCCTTGGACATGTGAATAGATGATCGCTTTTACAATCCTTGATGTTCGACAAAGAGGACACAGATCAGCAGCCAAACCTATGTGGTGTGGGTTACCTTGTAGTTAGTCATGTCCTATCATAATGTGAACCGAGCAATGGCTATAAATCTTTCTATGTTCTTGGGATTGATCCCTCAGTAGCGAAACCTTCCCGCTGCTTTCGTTCCTTAGAGTGTTCTTAATAGAGTTGTTGATAGTAACCGATACATGATTTCGGGTGGCTCTGAGTGTAGTTGGCATTTAGGGCTGTACTGATGCTGCTCCCTGTTTTGCCAATTATCGACTTTTTTCATTGCCTGGAATACCAATGTGACCGGGGTCCATTAAAGACGCAGAACCCAGCCTCTTTCTATTAACTCTGCCAGATGCGACACTGAATAGTATGGGGGCAGTCTGTTGGACTGTTGTTGCCCAGAGCGGAGATAGCTTGAGAGTCGATTAGGAATACTGCTTTATGGGACATTTTCTGACATTGTTTGCTACCCAAGCTACTAAGGAAATTTCAGTTTGTAAGCTAAAATGAATAACAGATGAATTAAAAAATGACATGATACAACTATACTTAAATAATTTAAATGCAACGAGTATTGAACATTAAATTTTGGAGAAATTGATTTTAAAGATGCAACGATTTTGCCTCCTCAAAGTGCACAAATGAGATTTGTATTTAAGGGAAGAGCGTTACTTCGAAATTTCCAATTCTATTTTTACGAAGAGTAACGTGATAACAGTTTTATCCATATAGTTTCTTAAAATAAAGTAGAAATAAAAAAAAAACACTTCCATTATCATTAATAGAAAATGAACAAATCTGCGAATGACTGGCAATATAAACGGCATTCTTCAAGCTTAAAATGTCAAAAAATAACGTTAATAAATAGGATCTTTCCAAATTTATATAATATGGTTTCATCCCCTCCATTGATTCCAGAACCCCCATTCTGTTTGTTTGACACAAGGCCAACAAATTTCACAGCACTCCACTGCTTAGCGAGGAAATGACCTTCTGCCGGAAAGAAAACAGGAAGCGGTACATCCTTTAAACATTTACCACACCGTAATTACGTGCATGTGTATTAGAGAAGTGAATAAGACGCCGTGCTACTAGCATACTTTTTTCAATAGCGCAAGGACTCATAAGAAAACCTGAATAAGAATGTATTAGAACCGAAGAAATTCTTGTGTACAATATATGTGTATCTGAATAATATGTGAGTTGGGTAATCTCTAAAATTTGGGTGACAGCATTTGTTTCCAGCTACAGAATTGTACCAATGGTCAGTGGGCGTGGACTGGGCTAACGCTAGCCGGGTAAACTTAATTTATCTTGCGATTTACTCTACCTCTAAAATTTTCTTAGTGGTGATACAGTGATTTATTTGAGTAAGGGGCCGTCTGAGCACAGTTACTTACAGGGGAAGCACAGCCGCTGCAACTGGAAAAAGAAAGATAGTGTTATACGTAAGTTAGATTACACTTTTATTTTAGTGTTTATGTTTTTACTGAAAGTATAAAACTGATAATAAGCACTAAACTGTGTTTTAAGAGATGCTGAAAACGATGCTCCTCTGCGGCAATACATTGCCGGCATTCGCGTACGGCTCGAAACTCGCTTCTTATCATCGAGAGAGAGAGAGATCATATTTCTCGTAACTATTAACAAGTTGGCAAATAGTTTCTCTACCTGGAACACGATTGCTAGGATATTTTCTTCCTAATCAATCGCCTTACCACTTTTCTCATATATATCGTGCATAAAAACCCTTTCTTAAAACTGAATTTATATATACGCACAGTTAACCAAAAACAATTTAGCACACAATTTACATATAATGAAAGCATCGAGTAACACACGAGCGACCAACCACTCGCTGGCAAATAATTACAAGCTGCTACCTGTGCATGCATTATACGTCCTTGGTGACTTGGCTTATGCCAATAATGCTGAACCTTGTGAATGATTTTCGAGAAGTGTTCTGTTTTGAGCGTCCAGGTGTTAATATTACCTAGGAAATTAAAGTTTGTCTTCAAATTAAGCCTTGCACAGTTTAAGATGTCAAACATGGCGTTCTTGCAGTATGAATATTGTTATATTTTCTTTAGATACATATAGAACGCACAGTTTTCAAAGCAACATTAAAGCAGAAATTAAAACACTTCAAATTTTAAAAATTTTATTATGCTTTTATTTGCCAGGTAAATGATAGTAACATATTTTAAAGTTCTTGTGATTAAAATATGGATAAGACAGAAATATGGGGTGTGTTGTAAAATATTAGAACTGAACACGGAGGAAAAGATAAAAAAGCTATAACTTTCATTTAATGATACGAACTGAATGAAATACAACACGTTTAATATATCGGTGCTTACATAACGCTACATATTTCAATATATTCATGTAGAATATAAATGTTTGCATTGAAACTGCTAAATCTGGTATTTTAGGACTATTAATATTTTATTACAATTCGTTTCAAGTGTCAGAAAATGAATAACCTATTTAGTATATAGAACCTTCATTTCAAAACTTCCCAATCAGAATAACGACCTATTTTATATACATTTAATAGAAAAATAAAGAAATACATGCACTTAGATGTTGAGGGAAAGTTGAAAACTGTTGATTATATTTTGGAATTCACCCCTCATTCCCACTTTGAAATTTAAAATGCCGCCTTAATTTTGATACATTTTAAAGGGCGTTTAATTGTTACATCTTTTATTTTCTATCGTTGCCTTGCAACTAGAACTGTTGTTATTGTTGTTTGAATTTGGATGGAATAAAAAATAACCTAGTTAGTTGTAAAGTGGGGGAAAAAAAATCTTTTGGATAAAATTAGCTTATAGAGGGCTCAGAAAGCACATTTAAGATATTTCGAATACAATGACAATCTCAGTTGACCCTATGCCTATGTAGCCTTTTTTATTTGAATTTAGGTTCTCTGAACTTTCCCACTTTTTTTTTATTTGGTTTATTGATGGGTGTTCTTCAACATCTCAGAACATCAGCGTCCCATTCAAATCAGGGCGTGAAACGGTCGACAAATTTTGCTCAGAGGCCTCTTTTTTTCAAGCTTGAGATTCTTTATCGTGCCGTAAATGTACTACACGGGACCCATGGCTTTAATTTCCTTCCGAGGAAGCCATACTTTGGATTTTTATGCCCGAAAAAATCCATCGGTCCTGGCTGGGATCGAACCCGCGATCTTGGGTTTAGGAGGCAAATATGGTTACTACTACAACACCAGGACCGACTTATTTGGTTACACATGTAAACATTGTACATAAGGCACATTCACATTATATTTTTTAATCTAATCTGTATAATTTTGTTGCATTTTTGTACCTTTCAGCAAATCGTCGGCACCTGTTTATTAAACCTCCAATGCAAACACCGGTTTCAGTATTAGAGAAAACAAGAAGTTATGAGGAAAGTATCTGATTGCATTCCAGAGGAAGAAGAAGAAAATGGTGACAGTCACGAACCGAATATGGCGACATATGTAGAGGACTCCAAAGATGTGCAAATAGGGGACCGTTATGAGGCCCCAGTTACTATCAACAAAATCGTTCTCTGGAATAAAAGCACTGACAATGTAGCTGTGAGTAGGAATAAAGTCGCATCAGACTCAGGTAGGGAATTTTTGTGATCTGGACGATTGACCTAAATTCTTACTTTTTGGAGTAAATTAGTTGTTTTTGTGTTTAAATGGTACGTTTACTATCTGGTTTTAAAATGTGTTTGGCATGCAGAACATTAGATTAAATGTTGATTTGTTCAGCCATATAAAGTCGAAGTTGTTAATTCACATGGGTTTGAGCACTACTTAATTCCTTTAAAACCAATTTTGATTAAATTATAGGTTCTACCCTCTCACTCCCAGTGGATATCTCTAATGATCCCTTGCTTTCGATGCTAACATTTTTAAAAGAATGCAACCGTAATCACTTTCGTTGCCTGGAAGACGAACTGTTATTATTTTTGTTTGAATTTGGACAAAATAATAATGGATTATTCAAACAAAACTCATTATTATCTTTCTTCCAATATTTGTTTAGGAATACGACGAAATGTTTCATTTACCTATCAAATTACGCGGAAGGTCTTGGAATTTTGACTACATGCCGCGTGGGCCTTTAGGCATTTATCAAGAGATGGATGCTTTTCTTTTTATTTTGTTCAAATTCAAACAACAATAACAGCATTCAAGGTTAAGTACCTTAAATTATTAAATTAATATTGTGCTAACAATAACAGTGGTAATAATGCTCACAGTTGTAGTAATAGCAATAATAATTTATAATTATTAAATAATAATAATAATAATAATAATAGTAATAACAATAATAGTGTATTAATAATAGTGCCTAGTAGTAATAATAGTAATGATGACAGTGGTAGTTGCAATAGTAGTTGTAGTGGTATTGCAGTAATGGTGTTAGTAGTGGTAATGCTGATAGTAGTGGTGGTACACATAGAAACTAAATGTATATTATCTCCCTCTCTCAAACACACAACGCAAACGCAAGAATATTTCTCAGAAATATACGTGGTTTCAGGAACTCATTCTAGCATAATGAAATGGATGTTATTCTTTATTTATGAATTTGTCGGTCCTGGTGATCTAGTGGTAACCATATTTGCCTCGTAAACCCAAGATCGAGGGTTCAATCCCTGCCAGGGTCGACCCCCCACGGGTGACTGAGGTCGTTAAGGCGTGGACTCTGAGTGGATGTCTGGCGTTCGAATCCTGCCAGGACCGTTCTCACGGACTGAGGTTTTTTCCAGGTTTTCCTCAGTCCTCATAAATGGCACATGCCGGGGAGGTACCCTAAACTTAGGCCTGGAACGTTTCCTTCCTTAAAAAAATCTTTTCCCAATTTATCATTTCATTTCATGTATCACCAGTGTAAACCGCCTGTGGTACCTCAGTAGTAAAACACCGTTCATTCATTCTGCCAGGTCGATGGATTTTTCCGGGCTACCGCGGGAATGAATGGTTGCGATGATAAAGTTTATTTATTTTAATTAATGTTTAATTAATTCATTTATTATGGAGGAGAAGATTTTGAATAATCAAATATTTATAATTGACTGCTAGATTGGTGGTTCATATCTCAGGGATAATGTTTTCTTTTCCCGCGGTGATAGTTTCCGCTGTCTTACATTTGTTCCGGAGAGACTCTTCTATATGGAATTTTTGTTATCCGTAGATAACAGGGAAAGGGATATTACTAGGATGTTAACAATGGAATGAATAGATTTGTTGTATTGCGTGATGAACTGCACTTTATTGTTCACTGTCTATTGTGTTGGAGAAAGACTCGATTGCTGCCTGGAGGATTTGAGACGCTGTGCATAACCATTACAGTTCCCTTATGACGTCATGCGTTGTTTCGGTCGCGGCACTTTTTCTAATGCACTGTTAATACAAAAGTTCACGACTAAACCGACAACGACGAGGGCACAATTATTAATAAGTATTTAGCATGTTTATAACGAACTAGTAACTACATTTTCTATAGTTCTCCTATACTGAAGCTTTGACTCGTTAGCTAGGCAGCTAAATCCCCTGACTTCACTCTAAGCACAATCTTTTATTACACTTTGTCCAAATAACTTCTTTGCAGTTTTAAACTTCACAGACTTAAACTCGAGTTACTGGCATGGGTTGCCTGATTACCTACCTAACTCACTGACACTAAAAACTGATACCGAGCTATAAACTAACGCTAAGCTCTCACGCCGGAAACTGAGGTGCATTGAATACTGAATACTCTCCCTGAGAAGCCGGTCCTGGTGGTGTAGTGGTAACCATATTTGCCTCCTAAACACAAGATCGCGGATTCAAACCCGGCCAGGATCGATGGCTTTTTTCGGGGCGTAAAAATCCTAAACATGGCTTCCTTCTGAAGGGAAGTAAAGCCGTGGGTCCCATGTCGTACATTTACGGCACGAAAAAGAACCTCAAGCCTGAAAAAAGAGGCCTCTGAGCAAAATTTGTCGGCCGTTTCACGCTCTGAATTGAATGAAACGCTGATGACCTGATATGTTAAAGAGCGTCCTTAAATAAACCAAATCAACAACAAATTCTTATGAGTTTGCTAACAGCAATGGTAAAAAGAAATTAGTACAGAGTGTTCGACTTACTAGTAATTTTTTTTTTTTTTTCCCGTTATTTACTGACGTTGAAGATAATAGCGGTGCATTCATGTTGCTATTTTCACTATTCCAGGAATAAACTCACGAAAACTGAAGAGAAACTGTCTGGTTGGTAGCCTTTTAGCATTTTTGATGTTCCTGATCTCCATCATGATCTACGTAATGGCATCTCCACATTTGAACACGACAGGTATATTAGACTTAAAATATACTGAACCACAACATTCACTTCAATTAATACAGCTGCCATCTGCTGACTTGATCATGCCTGTTAAATACACAGTGTTCGTGTTTCTATTGAATGTGGGACAAGTGCTGCACGAATGGCCGATACTTGCATGGCTCCACATTATTTTAAAATATAAATTGTCTGCAACAGTAAAAGTTCTTTTCTACATGCAAATAAAGGACTAGAAATTCTACTTTGTACCTAATTTAAATACAAATGTTCTAATTACCAGAAATTCTATATTAGTATTTGCTCGTTTCAAAACCTTAATTACAGGAGAGCTGAAACTACCAGGGGCAAATCTCACTGACCAGTGCCTGAATTGTATCTGCAAGGCCACAAACTGCATTGCGAGTGATTCCTGCAGTTCTCTCTTTTGTGGGCCTTTTAGCATTGGTAGAGATTATTGGTCCGACGCGGGAAGGTTTACACTAGAGGGAAATGTCTCAGATAACAACTACGAAGGTAAGCATCATATTAATTGATATTAAGATTGTACTAAATCACTAAACTTTTGAAATATTGATTGTCCTTTTACATTTCCAGATTACCTTGGATGCGTTTTGAACTTCGAGTGTGCGAAAGAGACAGTGAGAGGGTATATGTCACATTACGCCAAGGTAAATGTTTAAAACACTGAGAATAAAATATTTGAAAGGATGTAATATAGCGATTCTCAAACTTTCCTTAACGGACTCCCTTTAAACATCTCTCGTCGCGGATTTAACTCAAAGTTAAAATTCTAAATTTGCATATTTTTTTTTTATTTTGTTCATTTGTAGTTTATAGAGTTTTAAAAACATAAACAAATAAATGAATGTTGTATTTGTTCAATATTTCCCTTTTTGCATAACTGTAATAAGCATAACCATAAAATATTAATAATAACTAAGAATATACGATGACACAAATTACTCTTTAATATTAATTGCTGATTTAGAGCAATGACGTGCATCTCACAAGCGGTGATAACTATATTCTATTTAATAGGAGGAATAGGTATTTTAAGTTCTGATTCTATGTTTTCTAGTCGGTTTCTATACGTTTTGTTTTTGTTTAGATAAAAGAGTGTAGAGATTTTTTTTTCTTCCACAAATCTGTTACGAAAGACGCCAACACTTTCTACGCCTTCACTGATAAGTCCGGAATATGGCGCCGCCTGCCTTGCTACCGAAATATGAGTGTTTGCCAAGGAAACTGACGGACGGTACATATGAGTGTTCCACCTGGTCCGGCTAGTCTATTTGAAGGCTCCCTCCGGAACAAATAACAGTCTTCAATTTTATTCTAATTTATTTTATCTCAATAAATAATATCGTAAAATATTATCATTATTTGTTTTCTAGTCATTTTCTGTTTGTAACTATACATTAAAAAAAATAATGCTATTAACTGTAATGTTGTGGATCCGATTTGAAACTGCTGATGTAATGCAAAGTCACAAACATGCTTTTTTTTAATAGAGCAGTTTCAAAAGATCTAAAGTTGCATACACAGGATACTTTTTTTTTATTTTTCAGATTTGGCTCTTAGTTTTACTTTATCTGGAATATATGTACTTATAATTATTTTAAAAAGTTTGTTAATATGCTTGCAAAATTTGTCAGATTCTTCTTCTGAAAACATCTCTATACCACCATATATTATGGGTAATTAAAAACTGAGTTTTGAGTTGGATTGTTTGGGGCTGAGGAGGATACTTGCTCACGGCTGGCCGTTTGTGCCTATGCTGCTTAGTGTGGGCTACACAGGGAGTAAGGGATGAGTTGAGGGAGGGGATAGTAGAAAATGCCTCCCACGAAGGTGTTTATTCAATTTGAGGAAAAGGGAAACTGTCACATGGAACTGAATCTGGACTATTGGGAGGGTGAAGGACACACTTCACATTGATTTTTGTAAGATATTCAGCAACATGACGTGAATCTGTGCTTTACCGTGGAGCAATATCCAGTTTATTGCACGGAGAGGTGATCTTATGCAAGTGTGATATGATCTTGCAGAATTTGCAAGAAATCTCTGTAGTATTACCCAGTTAAATTGTGTGTGCAGGTACAACATGCTGGTAAACTGTTCCTTGAATATGGAAAAATTAGATGACCATAACTGTACCAGCATAAGCAACCACTTTTGATTTTTTTTATCTATTGGTGACAACATAGAGATTTGCTGTTTGCTCTCAGTGTGATAGTCAAGTTTCATCAGCAGCCTTTGAAAGAAAGTGCGCATCATCCTGTAATGCCATCTTCACCTGCATTCAAATCTGCATGCTAATGCCCTTTTGTTCGGGAATCACCAATCTTGGAACCTACCGTGCACAAACACGTATCATGTGCAACTTTTCAGTTAGAAACATTTTAATTCATCTTCAAGCTGTGTCCTAAACCCAAGATGCGGGTTCAATCCCGGGATCGATAGCTACTTTTCGGGCGTAAAAATCCTAAGTATGATTTCCTTCGTAAGATAAGTAAAGCCATGGGTTCCGTGTCGTACATTTACGGCACGACAAAGAACCTCAAGCCTGAAAGAAGAGGCCTCTGAGCAAAATTTATCGGTCGTTCCACGACCTGAGTTGAATGGAACGTTAATGACCTGAGATGTTGAAGAGCATCCACAAACAAATAAATAAAATCTTCAAGCTGTGCTATAGGGAAGAACGAACTCTCCATTGGTCCCCTGTAGTGTTGCATAGGCCTCAGCTGAAGATTTGTTGAGACGAAAGCATAATTTCAGAGCAGCATATTGTACGTCCCATGTCTCCTCCAAGTTGCTGTAGCGAAACTGAACATCTTTCAACTTGCACACCTCTCACAGGCAGGAATCGGTAGTCACAACAATAAAACTAGCACATTACGCATTAAGCCAATAAAATATTGTAAAGTTAAATTTTGGCGCGAGAAAGTATATTACGATCTTTCTATATTTAACAGGCTCGTACGCTTCTAGTTTATCATATCAGAGAATTAAAATAAACTTGTTAATTGTTTGAATGCCGTCTGTTGCAGGATTGCAATGAAGACAGTGTAGTGAACTGTTTGGACTATGCTCTGCTTCATCATCTTGGAGCAGGATGTGAAAATGATCCTAATCCAGCTTATATAGGCAACATTAAGTACTGCATCTCAAGTTTCACTGAAGACGACACATGATTATCATTCGCAGTTTAGTGAACGTTCTTGGTTATTTGTTTCCTATTGCGTAATTGTTTTTGACTATCGATAACGTAAATGCTTTATAATGTACTTGCATATCGTTTTTAAAATTATAATCATTCATCTCTCAGCTTGAATATAATTATACATTAACTACTTCTAATAACAAACAAAATAACTGTACTAATATTGTAGCTGAAGAAATTGACCGATTGTATATATGAGACTGTAAGTGATTTTCATTTGACCGAAAATATCTTATGAAAATGCTTTTTCATTGCTGTGTGAGTTTAGTTTGTAAGTAAAGTGCTTCAGGAACTGCTTCAGGTATTTTTAAGTAGGTTACTTTCATTTTTAACTTAACGTTACACGCGTGGGTCACACTGTTACAAGTCACGCCTCCTTTCATGATCGGCAGCGGAGAAAACCGAACGCCTCTATCGAACCTTGCCGCCTTAGCGTTAGTTTGGAGATGTGACTGCATCAATGCGGAGCGGATATAACAGTAACGCACAGTAACAAGCAATCTTTGTCGCAGAAGTAACTTTGTAGAAAGCATGTTAGTAGTTAATCACAAGAAAGCAAATGGGAAACTGTAATTTAGCAATGTAACACGTAAAAGAAATGATAGTTAAACGAGAAAAGGCATGCACTTTTAACAGAGTGAGCTTTGCACGTATTCCGAACTGACAAGCAAGATATTTCTTAATTTGAGGTGGGGCTCATGTCATGTAGTACTAGAAGTGTTATGAGTTCGAAACCATAGTTATTAAACCCATGCGTTGCGTAAATACGTACATAGCCATTTCCATACTTTTTAATAGTTCGCCCTGTACGTTGTTCATTATAATTAATACAAAATCTGTGTTTTTTTTTTATTATTATTTTTTTTTTTTTATTCCGGATGGGAGTCAATGATCATGTCTTGTGGTTTATCAAACAACCACAGGGACTGTCACTCGAGTTTACTTCATGTACCCATGCTTCAACACTAGTTTCATGAGACAAGCACTCTTACGCGGTAGAACCATGGAGGAAATATAATATTAATTTTTTCCTTTATAGTAGAACAGCGAGATTAAAATTGCGATATACCTAACCTCAACTGTAATATTGACTATCTCTGACAGAAGTAAAATTGCTACGCATAAAACGCTTAATAAAATGAGTTTGAGGTGGAATGCATCATTGAAACTCTCGTTGCACAGTGATCATGCCTTCTCAGCGTTTTATTGTACTCATATTCCCTCCCACATTTCAGGCATACGAATTGTTTTGATGCAGTCATCATTAACAAAAACTAACACACCACTCATACAGGAGCATTAAATGCATTTAGACTTTATTTGCATGTTGTATGATTTTATTGTGCTTGTTTTAAATCTTAAATGCAGCAAATGATATAAAATACAGTTTATTTCGTCTTTATTATAGCGTGGCGTGTGTTGTCTTTGACAGAAGTAAAATCGCTCTGCAAAGAACAGCGCACGACGCGATCGCATTCACACCTCCAACACGTGTTTAACTCAAGGAGGCGAAGTTTCGGTAGAGGCGTTCGGTTTTCTCCGATGCCGATCGTGAAAGGAGTACCAGTGTGATCCTCCTTATAACGTTAACCCATTTTTAATCTATTCTGAATTCTATTTGACCTTGATACTACGGTGATACAAAAAAAAAAAAAGAACAGAAACTTGTTATTATTAATACAAAGTAAAATACAACATACAGAATTATAGATTAATTACCCTATTATATTTTGTATTTATTAATTATAAATTCCTCTACTAATATTTTACCTCAATTTAGTTGCTGATTGCCCTCTTGATCCAAAATCCACAATACTGTGGTTAGTAGGATATAGGATTTATATTCATACAATTAAAAATATCAAAACTAATAATTTACTGCTAATTTATTTCATTTATTTTCTTATTTATCCGCTTCAACAATTTCTTCCTCACTTTTCCTAAATCATTTCTTATTTCCTTATATTTCTTTCTCTTTGCTTAAATTCAGTATCTAATTCCAACTCTTTTCAACTTTACAACTTCAGTTCTGACCCGTAAAATCCTTTCCTGTCATCCTTTTTTTAACAGTAAACACATATTTATATATCCAAATAAATATTAACACACAGATTATTAGCGCGAAGAAACCTGCTGACACTCGAATGGTGAATGATGAATATCACGTAACTTCAACCTGATTCATTATTGACTAGAAGGAAATGTCTGATTTTCTTTTTTGAACAGTATTAACGCTCGTTTTTTACTGTTGAGATGTCACAGGTGATGGACACTGATAATATATGAGATGAAATGATATATTTTAAAAAAAATAAGGAAGGAAAAGTTCCAGGCCTACGTGGCATTTGCCATTTATGAGGAATAAGGAAATCTCAGTCAGGAAGAACGATTGTGCGGTATATTTGTAGGAGGAAATGTCGATGTTTAAATTTAAACAACGATTTCTACAGCTGATTAGTTTTTGTTTTTGTTTATGCTCTTACTATAATAATAGTGAAATTCCACAGAAAAAGATTTTCAGTCTTTTTTCTCTATAAACCTTGCACGAAACTTCCTTATTTACGCTCTGGTAGTAGCGACATATTTCGTAATGAATCCAGACGAAATCAAACCAGATGACTTCCAAGTTTGTATAACTATTTTAGAAGCGAGACATCTTGCATGGAAAAATATGGACCCGGTAGTGTGTGTTCAGGTTGATAACCAAAGGAAATACACAGAAGCCGGCGGGAATACAGATTCTCCTTATTATAATGAGGTATTTATGCATCATTTAATCCTGTTACTTACACTCTCTTAAGTTTTTCTATATTTTAAGAACTTTTATTTACGGGTACCAGTTTATCTAATGAGAGCGGGATGTAACAAAGCATTAAAATGTAATGTTTATAATTGAACCATTAATTATATTACACCTGAACCTTAAAATGAGATGAGTGAGGTACATCATTTCGTACATATCAGTACTTCCGGAGCTCAATACTGTCCCCTCAGCTAGCACTGACATCCTTTCGCTTGTTTCAGTTTTGTAATCCTGAAGTCCTCCCATTAATGCTAGAAGTAGTAATAGCAGAATAAAATATATAATGGCGCATTTTAGCTGGTTTTAGCGGTTGGTCTTTCCGGGATATACTGCGATTGTCAACATAAATACAGTAAGTGTTGTGGTCCCATTTCGACTAAAATTAATGGTTCAAGTTTACTGCTGTGAAAGACGAAATGTTTGTGGGTAGAAAATAAAAGTTGTGGAAAACTAATCTAACCTTACCACATATTTGTTGATAGTTCCTGTACAGCTTGTCATATGGGTTACATTTAAGATTGTCTTCACGTTTCCCATTAGTTAGGATGCCTTTTATAGGGACCGCAGGAACTTCGTTATTATTTTGCATGTTACGCAGAAAGAGTATTATTAACATGATCTAACACCAAACTAGCGGAAAGAATATAAACTATCCACACGAGGCTTAGATTTCTGCCATCAAATGGTACTATATTATTTTCTGTTTTATCTTAATGTAAATATAATCATTTGGACAGCTGTTTTCTCTTTGACTCCTACATTCTTGATGTTACGCACAGTAGTCCCTAGCTAAAATTGCCGTTTAAACTTTAATAAGGGCTAGTTTTTATTGAGAAAAAATTAAAATATAAAAATAAAAAAAAATAGTGAATACTGTAATAACTTTGAGAGATACCAGTCATTATGAATACATTGTTTGCATTTTTATTGTTAGTAATTTACGCACATGTTGCTATCTGTACATGCAATCAGTTTCAATGCAAAGATGCGCCACGTCGGAAGCCTGTGCGGGTACTGCTGGTTCTGTAAAGCACTGTCAAAGAAATTTGTGTACATGTGGCAACAAGGTTATCGTGTAATATTTTTATTAATGAAGTTTTTGAATTGTAACTTAAAATTAAATACGTTGCATCCGCTCTTTGTAGCATTGTTAGTTCTAATTAACTAATCGGAGTCATGTCGCGTAGTGATACATTCGTGTTTGTTAACCTCGGGATACAACCGTAGTTGAAACATATTTGCCACTGCTATAGGTTTAGGCGCCAAGATCGTCAGCATATCCCATCAGGTTGAAAAATTCCTTTAAGCTAGATGAGCCCTGAAATGTATCCAGGAATAAAGAGTAACTAACAAACTAGGTTATTCTTTGCTTTGTCCTTAATTTACTTAATTCCTTTTTGCAGTTTCTTTATAACTGTTGTAATTTCATTAAATTATCTTTCTTCATTCCTCATCCCTTTTATATTTTTATTTTATCCCACTAATATGTTATGTTGACAATTTCTCCTTCGCAACTTCATGAAGTACTTTTGCTGACCTTATGTACATCAAGCGCAAACGCGTACCAGTCTGGAAATATTTTAATTAAACGGCGTATTCCCTACACGTTAGGTTTTAGGGGGTATACCAGTAATAAAGAAAGATTATGTTCTTTCTATTAATTTATCTCTTAGAAATTACGTTATAGTAAGAAAACTAAAAAGACTCTCCTCATTGCTAACTAATTTCTGTACCTCCGGAATTTGTACCATACTGGATTCTAAATATAATTACACAGGGCATGTATGAATATAGGGGATTGTAAAATCAGTATGATTTAAGTTTTATGTAGTAAATAAATACAGAATGTTTGCAATTTACACATAGGACAAAATTTATTAATCATATTCACTTCATTTATTTACGTGGTCAAAATCGTAATTTAGTATTTAATCAAACGAACGCCGTTTGCACCTAATCCCAGAATTCTATTTGTTCCTCTGATGTCATTGTGTTAAGCATGATTGTAGCGAATTGAACTAAATATATGTCGCATACTTAAAAGGTGAAAAAATTATTCAGATCAAGATTTTCGAAGTCGCATTGAGTTTAGAGTTTATCTCACGTTAAATGCAACCACAGACTTGATTACGGCAAAGAGAAGCTACAAGCCTAAAACTACTAATTCTATTTTCTATGGAATGAAACAAGACTATTAAATGATTCGTCGTATATCTGAATAGTAGGAAACCAAGGGGACAAATAAATGCAATATATAAAAGTAATTGTAATATTTCACATTGGATGATTAGTAAACATGGTCCGCGGCTACATTCAGTCTCAAAATGATCTATTATTACCACTGTTTTCTTTACCAATGACACCAGTGTAATGGTTTCCATCAAAAAGATTAATTCTAACACCAAAACTGCATTCCATGCTCAAATGTGATTGGTTTAAAGCTAACAAATCAAATTATTATTAAATATTGATGAAACAAAGGTTATAAAATGTATAACATACAACTCGCCAGATCCCAATTTAGAAGTAAGAATTTAGAATTAGAACAGCCCACGGATGTCAAGTTGGTGCTAAATATGTAAATTGGAAAACTTATGTCGAATATATTATCTCATAACTAAGTTCTGCTTTATGTTCTCAGATCATTATCTCATTTTAGTTCCAGGTTTACACTAAAAACTTCTATTATGCTTATTTCAATTAAATTATGAAACGTGAAATAAAATTTGGGGTAATTCTGTTGAAAGAGTGTTTTATACTACCAAAGAGAGCAATTGGAATAATTTGTGATACTAACAACAGGACTATATGCCAAAAATATTTTTTATATTTTCTTTATATATATATATATAGTGTGTTTAACTCTCGTTTTTACTGCTGAGGCATCATGGGCAGTGGTCACTAATGATACATGAGATGAAATGATAAATTTGGAAAGAATATTTTTTTTAAGGAAAACAAACATTCCAGGCCTAAGTTAGGGTACTTCCCCGGCATTTGCCAGTTATGGGAACTGAGGAAAGCCAGAAAAAACCCTGAGTCAGGGAAGACGGTTCTGGCGGGAATCAAATTCCAGACCTCTCGCTCACGAATTCGCGCCTTAATGGCCTCGGTCTTCCGTGGCGGTACATTTCCTTGAGAATATTTACTTTCTATTGTAAGTTTTTATGTTAAAACAAAAAAATTTTCATAGTCCATTGTTCGTTTATTTTGATGTCAAAATAAAATTCATGCGTAAAAATATGTATTGTCTCCCAAACACTTCAAATTATTATTATTATTATTATTATTATTATTATTATTATTATTATTATTATTATTATTATTGTTGTTATTGTTGTTGTTGTTGTTGGTGGTGGTGGTGGTGGTGGTGGTGAACAAAAATTCAAATCTCTTCTTACAAAACATCTATGTAACAAGATATTTTATTTTGTACAATAATGTATAAATTATTTTTTTTCTTCCTTGATAACATATTAACTATGTTTTGCAATACATTTAATATACTTTGACGAGGTATTTCATATAATTAATATTGTAATGGATCTAAGCGGCATTGTCTTATTAGTGAGTACTTTATAATGCATTTTTCACATTAAAACATAACAAAACTTTCATGTACGACAGCATGCCCTGTATAACATGTTTATGTGTAATGCTACATATATATATATATATATATATATATATATATATATATATATATATATAATGTATATAATTTTAATCAATGTACACTGTGTAATGTACAATTTAACACGTTCAAAGTATTTCTTCTGTACACGAACACTTGGAACGCAATTAAATATTTTGATCAGTTATGTTATATTATGTTAATTAAAGATAACGTTTCTTTTTTTCTTGTAACAGTAATTGTACTTATTTTTTACAGAATTTCATTTTTGAATTCCATTTGCCATTTCCGATTCTAATGGAAAAGACAATCAATTTATCTGTAAGTACCTTGCATTGGTTTATCCTCTTTACATATTTCATTACCAATATTTAGATTCCAACCTGGAAGAAGTGACTTATATTGCTATAATGCTCCATTTCTCTATTGTAGGGATAGAAAATTTGTTTAAAGTACATAACATGAAAGATTATTAGCGTTTTCTAGTGTAACATACTCTAGAGAAGGTCATAATTGTCTACTATTATAATATTTTTATTTACAAAAATAATATTTTCTCGAAAGCTGATAAATTGTTGAAATTAACACACCGCCACGGGTGGCCGAGGTCGTTAAGGTGCGGATTCGTGAGCGGGAGATCTGGGGTTTGAATCCCGCCAGGACTTTCCTCCCTGAGTGAGGTTTTTTCCAAGTATTCCTCAGTCTTCATAACTGGCAAATGCCGGGTAGGTACCCTAAACTTAGGCCTGGAACGTTTCTTTAAAAAAAAATCCTTTCCCAATATATCATTTCATTTCATGTATCACCAGTGTTCACCACCTGTGGTGCCTCTGTAGTAAAATCGGGCATTAAACACTATTCAAAAAAAAAAAAAAAAAAAAAAAAATTAACACTATGCTAACACACCCAGGGCTCCGTGCATTATTTTTTAAAAAATTTTAAACTATATTAAGACCTTGCTGAAAATGATATACACATCGATGAAAATCATTATTGTTTTAAAACATAAATTTGTAAACGGAATTTCGGAGTATAAAATCCTACTAATTTTCTTTATTAAATAGCCATAACAGAAACCTCTGCAACAAAAAATTATGCTAATTATACTTAACCAAAAAAAAAAAAAAAAAAAAACTTTCTTGCATTTGTTGAACAATTTTGCCATTAAATATTTTATTAATAATAAAATATGTTTTAAATCAATATAAAAGGAAACATCTCCTGAAATTATTGATGTATAAGAGTTTTTATTATCCTATATCTGGTATTTGTTACACTAGTCATAAAGAAATCTTAATATTAAAGTTAATATTCTGCCTTTATAGGGCGAGTGAGAATAAGACCGAACAAATTACAGAAATGATTCACGGATCTATAAGAAATTTGATATACAATGAGGTTATTTCAATTATGGGCTGCTTAATATGGAAGTGAAGCTACAACGGGTGGGGGGGGGGGGAGAAAGTCACCCCGCGTAAAGTTAGTATTTAAATTTTAAATATATATATATATATATTTTTTTTTTGCTAACAGTAATCACAAATTTATACTGTATTTAAAAGTGAGTGATATTAAGCATTAGCGTGTGTTATAAGAAATATTAATGATGTCCCTCAGCGGCAATACATTTTGCATCTGCACAAGTTGGCGAACAGTTGCTCTACCTGGAACACGATTGCCAGGATATTCTCTTGCGAATCACAAGAATCCGTTTTCACATTTTTATCGTGCATAAAATCCGTTCTTCAAGAATATATTCATGTCGTTGTAAAACTAACGAAGAACAATTAACACACAAGCTAACACACAATGAAAGCACCCAGTAACACAAAGCACAAGCACTTGTTGACAAAGTCTCTCTCAAACTAAGTACAAACTGCTGCCTGCATTATACGGCCTTGACGACTAGCTTCTTCCGGTTGGCAGCCCCGCTTTACGGGCCATAACTTTCTGTAAAAAAAATATATGACACATCGCGTATGTAAGTGCATCGTAATTGACGCGTTACAGCATCAGCTGAAACGTGATTGTTTTCATATTTTAAAATATAAATTGCAATTTCAATGTCATTTCACATTTAATTAATTAATAGGAAAGTTCATTATCTATTTATGAAAGACAGACTTTTTTTTTTTTTTTTTTTTTCCCTCGAACCCTTCGGAACCAAGTTTGCAAGCAAATTATGTTTCTTTGGTTTCATTTGATTTCAAATATATTGACAATTTCTACGTTATAGTTACACACCTACTATATAAGATTCACCCTCATTTGTTTCTATAGTATTTGAATGTTAACTTTTATCTATGGTTAACACTTCCAAATTCATTTGATCGAAACTTTTATACTTGATAGTGTATACAGTACACTGTACAAAATATAAGCACTTAAGCACAGGACAGAGGACAACACTACACAATACTTCAATTAACTTTCTGAAACTGAAAAGAATTTATGTTTATTGAAGTTATATGATGGACAAAAGCATAACCCTATGATACGTGAAGAATGTAGTGTGCATTCGCGGAAATCAAGAGCTGAATGCTGTATCTGTTATGAAAGATAGAGAGACGTTAAGCAGGCCTACTGAAGTCAGATTATTAACAATAACAGTTACTGGCAATTTCCGAAAAGAATCTATAGTGCATAGGTTTAAAATAAGTCTTGCAGCCTGTTAAGTGAGTTGGGATATTTTACGTTTCGGATTACTTATATTTGGATAATCCACGTTCTACTGTATCATATTTCAATTATGCAGACTCTAGAGTTGAATTTAACTCTTTATATTACCATGGTTTCCCTAGTTCAAATTGTCTCATCATAAGCTTCAATTCATATATGGCGTAGATGACAAATATATGCCAAATTATGCAATTATATTTTATGTTTGGTTTCGGCGTTTAATGTCTAAGAGTAACAGAGAAGCTATGATCGCTAAAAATAAAATAATACATATGATAACATGCCATTCGTCTGAAGTTAGTAACAATGTATTAATATAAATGAAAAATAAAATAACAATAATTAAATAAGTAGACTAAAGGGTAAAACACTTAGAAAGTCACACATTTCGTATCGCAATATTTCGAACAGCTTGTGTTCTTCAAAGGCAAAAATGTTGAGCATAGTAAAAATAAAAATGGAATATCGAAGATAATGTAATGCACGTAAATAGATTAAACAAACAACAAGAGTGTGAGATATGTATATTTACTTTTGTGATTAATGTATGCCTGCGTGTGAGCTGATACATGATTTTCCTAGTTACAAGATTACAAGGATTGCTTTCTTCGGATTGCTACAGTTAATACGTATTATAATTAAATGAGACACAGCCAATAAAATATTTTCGTTGTCTTAATGTCATATTTCTTTAAGGAGGAAAGATTGCGCAAATCTATTAACTCGTTCGGAATTTAATGTCAAACATCATAGATTTTTAAAAATACTGTTAAACTCTCAATTTTATTTCTGAGGCATCACAGGAGGTGGACACTAATGATATATGATATTAATATTTTTTATTAAAAGAGAGAAGTAATCCAGGCCCAAACCTCAGTCAGGAAGGATGGGAATCGAACCGTATACCTCTCGCTCATGGGTCCATGCATTAACGACCTCGGCCACCCGTGTCGGTAACATCATAGTAAAGATGATGATCATCTCAGAGAAATTGTTGAATTAAAAAGTCAGATTATTGAAGAAGTTGCTAAGGAATCAGGCTTGCACCTTCAGCAGTTTACGATTTCTTAAAGCAAATAAAAAGAAATTATAAATTAATCCCATTTGAATTAAATAATCATAAAAATGGCATAGGTTTGAATTCTGTTTATTCACTGCTTTTGCGTAGTACAGAGTATCGCTTTTTGGATCAAATTCTGACTTCTAATGAAAGGTGGATTCTCTACAAGGATTTGCATAAGGGTTGACTCTCGACGAAACACCGAAACACTTCGCCAAACTGAAATCATACAAAAGAGAGTTTCTGGTGACTGTATGGAGGTCTATGACTGAATTAATACGCTAGTCATCTGCTTGAAGCGAAACAATTATTTTTCATAAATATTGTCTATTCTTCTTCACGATAATGCCCGGACACGCATCTCGCTCCACAAGCTGAATAACTCGCTGCGAGACTTTACCTCACCCAACGTCAACTGATCTTCACTTATTCAAACAAATGGACAGTTTCCTGAACAAACTTTTCAATAGAAAAGAAGAAATTGAGATTGTATTTAGAAATGTAATTATCTCTTAGATGCCACTATTTTGGTCGAAATAGCATAAACAAACTTGCTAATTATTGGAAAAATGTATAACTATAGAATACCACAAGTGAACTTGGAAAAATTGTTTAATGGAGAAGGAACTGACCAAGGAGTACAGTATACAGACTATAGATGCCTTGTGACTATAGATGTATTTTAAATACAATAATGGCAAATTCAGATATTAAATATAATATATAATATGGTGATCGAATTTAACAGTCGCAAAATATATAACAATTTAATCGAATATTACTAATATTCAAACCGCCACGGGTGGCCGAGGTCGTTAAGGCACGGACTCGTGAGCGGGAGGTCCGCGGTTCGAATCCCGCCAGGACCGTCCTCCCTGACTGGGGTTTTTTCCAGGTTTTCCTCAGTCTTCATAACTGGCAAATGCCGGGGAGGTACCTAAACTTAGGCCTGGAACGCTTCCTTCCTTAAAAAAAAAAAAAATCCTTTCCCAATTTATCATTTCATCTCATGTATCATCAGTGTACACCGCCTGTGGTGCCTCAGTAGTGAAAACGGGCGTTAAACACTACTCAAATAAAAAACTAATATTCAACAAGATAAATAATTTGCTAAAAAACCAAATATTCATTATTTCAAAGTATATACTTAAATAATACATTATTATTTATATTGCAAGTGAATGAAACATCAACTTATTTTTACGTGCATTACAATTGACATGTCGGTCCTGATAGTGTAGTGGTTACCATACTTGCCTTCTAAACCCAATATAGCGGTTTCAAACGCGGCCAAGATCGATGGGTTTTTCGTACGTAAAAATTCTATGTATGGCTTCCTTTAGAAGGGAAGTAAAGCTGTGGGTCCCGTGTCGTACATTTGCGGCATTTAAAGGAACCCCAAGCCTGAAAAAAGAGGTCTCTGAGCAAAAATTGTCGGCCTTTTCACGCCCTGAATTGAACGGGACACTGATGGCCTGAGGTGTTAAAGAGTGTTCCTAAATAAACCAAATCAACAAAAAACAATTGACATAAGCAATGCAAAAATCACTGTCTGAACTACAAGTATTTAACATAAATCTTCCCCATATAACAAACTCGTGGTGGGAGAATTCGTTAAGAAAACAACTCCAATATGGAGCGTAACAAAAGTAAACCAGGCACAATCACTATGAAAGCTTTACTACAAGACAATGAAAAGATAAATGCAAAGAAAAGTATAAATATCTGAAATAATTAATTTGTTACCCAGGTCACTACTCCCATTACAGAACATGAGTCAAGCTCATTTACCAAATTTCAAAAATAATTTTGTGGGTAAGCCTTGCTGAAGGACGTCGTCGCAGAACGATAGCCTATAGGAAGGTCAAATCAGGAGTTCATATTTGTAGTTATATATACCAAAGACGTCGGTCCTGGTGGTGTAGTGGTTACCATACTTGCCTCCTAAACCCAAAACGCGAGTTCGAACCCGGCCAGGATCGGTGGATTTTTCGGGCGTAAAAATCGTAAGTATGGCTTCCTTCGGAATGGAAGTAAAGTCGTGGGTCCCGTGTCGTACATTTACGGCACGAAATAGAACCTCAAGTCTGAAAGAAGAGGCCCCCGAGCAAAATTTGTCGGCCGTTTCACGCCCTGAGTTGAATGGGACGCTGATGACCTGAGATGTTAAAGGGCGTCCATAAATAAATCAATCAACAAATGTATACCAAAGACAAGGGCCTATTGCTATGTTCTGGCAAGTAAATCGATAAAAAAAAAAACCGACATGAGTAGGAAATCATAGCACTGTCTATAGGTAAAAGAAGAAAGGAAACGTTTGAAGATTCGAGAGGAAGGTAAGGTTCCTAGTGGAACAAGAAAGCACAAACTTTGCTGAGTGGTGAATATTTTTACAGCATTCCAAGATATCGACAGTGACTATTTTTATTTTTATTTTTATTAATAATATGGAATTTAATTATGCTTTATTGAAGTTTAAATTACAAAACCTCCATTAATTTCCGAACGTCCGAATATATTTTTTGTTGCTGTATGCTATCAGACAGATAATGGACCGCTGGCTGATTTTCGTGATGTTAGCCATCGCATTCCTAATATACAACGCTGGTTATTATAAGCACATGTTTTATGTTTCTTGCCACAAGTGGGAACCAAATTGGGACATGTAACTGAACATGGAAACACATTATTAAAAAACGCAGCAGAGCAAGAAGAAAACGTTTGTGCGTCTATTAGGTATGCAGTTTACACTAATTGTTTCATCTGTTTGCAGGTAATACATTCGGCAAAAATACCTCTCCGTGTGAAAGAACTTGGAAGAACGACCCTGGATATTGGAACAGTGTGGCATCAGCCCAGTAAGAACAATTTATAGTTTCTTAAAACCTTCGGTTCTTTGTTTCTATAAGTAAAATATACAAGCTATCATCAAAAATATCGAAGAAACTTACATTAACTAGATTTATTTGAAAACTGTTCTCCTTTTTATGTTAAATAAGTGAAGTCTGAGAAGACATCCTGTTCTTATAGTTGTGTATTTTATGTTGTCTTGGGGATACAACGCATTTCTAATTAACTTAGAAATTAAAACAGCATGAAAGCCGGCACCTGGGTTTTCCCATTTCTAGTGCACATCAAATGTATAGTTACATATCTCTGAAACAAAGCCCAAGATAATGAGCAAGTAATAAAAATTGACATGCACCTGTTGTTAATTCAAAGTAAAATATAATTTTGAGTGTTAAATCCTAAAATTTTGTACTTTCGGATTATTGAATAGATTCGCGGAGTGGGATCGCTATTAAAATTTATTTGATAAAGAGTTAATTTAAGACAATTGTTTTGTAATATCTACACTTTCTAGTTGTCATCATAAAACTTACACGTTTAGTTTTAAATATAGAAGACCGGAAAGTCCCATAGTGATAACAAGAGATCCAGTATGTATTTTATACAGTGTTTTAAAATTCAACTTCCAAGAATATCTGAGAGATCGAAGATGAGAATTTTGAGATAGAAAAATGGTAATCTACGGATTCAAAATTCCCTCTATTGAAGTAAAATCTAATAAGGGTAGCAGCGCCTAATTCGGCTTCCAATTTATTTGGACAAGTGGAGAGAGACAGAGAGAGAGAGAGAGAGAGGGAGAGAGAGAGAGTGTGTGTTATTACTCCGCAACGTAGTAACTAAATCTAAGTTGTAGTTATGGTAAGAGAAGGAAAGCGAGAGTTCAAATCTCATCGCGTATTTTTTTTTTTTTTTTTTTTTTTGTCGTCGTCGTGATATAACAACTTTTGGGTTTTGTTGCTTAGGTTATCTGTGCAATTGAGTTAAAGGGTATAAGCATGTAGGCTAACTAAATGTAAGTAGCTATTCTATATGTAATAAATGAAATACGTTTAAAACATTGGAATAACAAGGTAATTCTATGAAATATTATAGTGAAATTACAATTATTGTTTCTGAATTGGGTTTTTGTAAAATATAGTAGAATGTAAATGTTTAAGATGAGAGAGTTAAAATGAGGAGAAATAACGAAAACAACTTTAAAATACTAGTGCTACGAAGAAAAAGAATTTCGCCTTTAGTTTGTGGAAAAATATTACCAAAAAATATAATAAAAGAAAACTAAGGTTGTGTTTTTAACTTCTGCATGGAAAAAAATTAATATATGAACCAACCAGTATCTTGTAAAAAAATTATCTGTTTTAATGAAGAACATTGCTATTTTTGAAGGCACTTTTCAACTGTCTTTGTCATATCAGTTGCCTGTTTCTCACTTTAAGAGGAGAAACCAGTTACAGAAACTGCTGAAACTGGCAACTTCGCCAAATCGGACGTGGCCCATTGGGTGTCATATTTTCGACAAGCACGTGGTGATGTGGAAGATGCGCCAAGGGCAGGCCGTGCTGTTCTGGAAGCACATTAGGCTGACTAGATTCAACCATGCTAGAACTGGATTGACGATGAGTAGCGAGGGAATTAGCCGTAGAAGTGGGAACTGGCCATACTGTTGTATTGCATTAGGTTGCCCCTCCACGGGCATCAGCAAAAAGCGTAACTGCTGGTAAATCGCGTTTTTCAGAAGTGTGAAAGCATGATAAATGTGGCAGGGGACTACATTGAAGGAATGTAACAGTTTATAAGTTTTACAGTAAATGTTGAGCTACTTATGAATATGTTAACTCTTTCGAATCCGAATAGTTTTGGGAGCAGTCTTTCATGTTTTAGCGCTTAGCAGAAAACTTCTAGTTATTTGACTGAACATTGTTTATAGAAATATATATGTGTTGTTAAAATACCTGGATTCAATAAATTAATGCGACATTTTTGTGTCAGATCATCAGTTCTATCACAAGTGGGCTGTGCTTCTAGACCCAAACGATTACCTAGGAGGATCAAAAGGCTACCTCAAATGTGACTTGAGCGTTATTGGTAAAGGCGAGGTTGTCAGAGTGCACCCTACACACGAGGACGAAGAAGACGATATAGAAGGGTTAGATATCATGCATAGTAGAATCATGTCACGTGTATATATTAATTACATATATTATTCGAGTTTAAAGAAAACGAAAATTATCATTTTAAAATGTAAATATTATTCATAATTATTATTATTATTATTATTATTATTATTATTATTATTATTATTATTATTATATCACAATATTCGCATCTCATGCTGATAAATGTTATTGAAATGGAAACAGTTTCTTTTGTTTAATGGTGAATAAGCAAAGAAAGTATCCATCTCAGTAGCTAATGGATGGAAAGTACTTCTAAACTACGATGACAGATCTCGTCTGAGAGAATCAAACATAGTGCTGAAGAATAAACATGTTGCAGTGGAGGATGCAGCCATACTTCAGCAGATAAGACAACTTATCAAAAACTAAGAAGAAAAAAGAAAAGTGTATACAATATGATTTCTAATAATTAGACGGAAATTTACCGAATTAGGTGATTCAGCCGGTATCGCTTGGCACTTGCATTCGGAAGGTTCCTGGTCACTTAGGCGAATTCGGGATAAATTGTTACTTTCCACAAACTGTCGGCTCACCCTTTAATGTCATTTCATTCCGTTGGTTCTATTAGGGGTCTAAAGCGCCAGAGCGAGTGGGCTGGCGCGGTGTGCTGGTGGCTTGCGCTTTGTGAAGGTTTTTACCCCGGTGTCTGGTAAGGAAGCGGACCTCTTAGGGACGGGAACTCCTTTTGAGGTGTTAGGAACCCTCTACCTTCGCGCAGTCACCGTCCGTGGATTCTGGCTGCCCGGTGTCTCCCTAATCTCAACCCTTCCTCCCGTAGGTTCCCATTGTGGGCGTAGGCCCAAACGGATAGCTGAAATACCGAAATATTCTTCTATACCTCCAAATAATCCAATCCAAACTAATGGACAGAAATTATAAATATCTGCTCAAGATAACAGTGTGTTTAGATATGCTTTTATGGGTCAAATAATTGTTTTATTAATAAAATCTTGGAATTAAAATTAAAGAGAACGAAATGGATGGAAGCATACTTGTGCAGCACAACCGCAAGGTCTTTTTAACCTACCGCAGTGACTGTAGCTCCTCTAGCTCCGTCTTGCGACATCACTGGTAGAGTGCAGTATTGCAGGAACGCATATAATCAGCGCACCATGTCCCGGCGGTTTGATCAGAGGTCACTGCCTCTCTTTCAGGCGTCTTCCGGCTAGTTCTGCCCCCTTCTGCCCCTTCCTATGTTAAAGAATTCTAAGCAGATACCAGGGGTCGAACCCAGGACCTCCCAACAAGTAGCTAGCAACACTAACCGCTAGGTCAAGGAGATTATCTCAAGAATATAAAAAGAAAAATTAAAAATTTGAAAAAAATGATAGTTTTTTTTTTTTTTTTTTTTTATTTCAAAGCTTTGTCTGGCTAATGACTAGAGACTATTCCGTTTCCCTGTAATGTGTACCTCTTTTAGCTCAGGAACCCATTGTTGTCCTGAGGCCGTGGACAGTGGCAGGAAGTGGAAAGTCCAGTTTTAATGTTAATCCTTTAACTAGGTTAAAATAATAATAATAATAATAATAATAATAATAATAATAATAATAATAATAATAATAATTCCTGAATTGAGTATCTGACTAAATGTTGTTAGAGAATGTTCTGAAAGACATTTTGAATAATTAATGTGTTTCATCTATGATACTCCTGTAAACACAAGTCGGTCTTTGCAGTAATCTGCTGGTGGCAGAAGGTGTTAAGGCAGAGAGACAGAGAGCACGTTACATAGTGTGTGTGTACAGAGCTGATCATATTCCACAGTACTTGCATACGAAACTGCATCGAAAGGACAAAATTGATCCTTATGTCGAAGTGTCCTTTGCAGGACTTACGGTAAGTTTTGTTCTTTTAATTTTTAAATTTGATAATTGGGGGTAGTCCATGGTTAGTAGATGGATAGTTGAAATAAAAATGATACATTAGATAGAGAGCGAGAGAGGGGCGGGCTAAATGAAAACGATATATTCCTTTTTTCCCTTATTTTCTTTACTCTTCTATTCTATTTATCCCTTATCCTCTCTCTCTCCTTGTCCTCTTCAATATAAAGTATTACAAATAGGCTTAGTTTATAAGAATATGATAAAAATTTCAAGCATTTTAAAAATATACACTAAAGACACTCTTAGAAAACCAATTATTGTGCAAAGAATAAAAACTAAAACACAGGGAAAATATTTTACTTAAAATCTAATGATACTATTTCCATAAATGCATACAGTTTTAATTACTTAAACGTATACAATAAAGAAATGGGATTTCATATAGATTTAGCATCAAACTTTGTATCAGATTACTTAAAAAACGTGCTTATGACCAGCTAGAAAAGTGGACATCTGGTGGAGAAGTAATCCACGCTGTTAAACAATTTGACTATCTTGGAATAAGATTTTACATGAGTGGAAAATGGAATAAACACACAGTTTTTGTCAAGCATAAGGGGAGTGGTCAACTCTCTGATTTACTGAGACTGCTAGCTCGGCTATCGGATTTGCCAGTCAAAATATTAAAAAATATGTACTAGAGGGTGATTAGGTCCTCATTGTTATGGAAGTAAGGTTTGGGGATGACATAAAATAGACAGTCTAAACAAATTACAATGTGATTCGTGGAAACGAATTTTAGGAGTGGGGGGAGCACATCAAACTATGGTGTACTACGAGAGGTGGGATGCTGGGAAGATGCAGTCTGCAGCAAAATAAAAGTGATTAGATACTGGCTAAATAAATAAAGGACAAGAAACAACCCTGAGGGCAATATGCTACCCGCACCAATTAAACAAAATGCCATATCCAAAAATGGTGGGCGGCGGTTGTGCAGCGGGAATTGTCAAAAATCGGAATGA
The DNA here is from genome assembly GCA_030762175.1 of Metallyticus violacea. Lineage (NCBI taxonomy): Eukaryota > Metazoa > Arthropoda > Insecta > Mantodea > Metallyticidae > Metallyticus > Metallyticus violacea. The sequence goes on along the minus strand of CM060845.1, from coordinate 40,277,894 downwards.
ACGATGTAAAAAGGGTATAGCGTAATGAAAAAAAGTCAAAAGACGCCTGTTTGACCAAACCGGCAGGAAGTAGAAGCGTAATACATGCTAATGTCATGTCTGGACCTGCAGCGAAATAAAAACTAGATAGGGCAAAGAGACCTAAATCATGGAGCTAGGTATGAAACAGTAGTCGGGAATAGCGTGGCTTAGACTGGGGGACTGAAAGGCATGCAAGGTTGTTGACGAAGATGGCAGGCAGATTTGTCCATTATGCTTAGAACCGGAAGACCGGGTGCACATTTTGGCTAAGTGTACACAGAGAGAAGATGTTGGGATAAAATTTCTCCCGTTTTTATTTTTGACTTCCAGTAAGTGGAGGCTGGCATGTTGGGAAAATTGAAAAATTGGCAAA
>CM060845.1:39500000-39542500 GCA_030762175.1 Metallyticus violacea | reverse complement strand
TAACCTTTGAACCTGTAGTTGAAACCGCCACGGGTGGCCGAGGTCGTTAAGGCACGGACTCGTGAGCGGGAAGTCTGGGTTCGAATACCGCCAGGACCGTCATCCCTAACAGGTTTTTTCCAGGTTTTCCTCAGTCCTCATAAATGGCAAATGCCGGGGTGGTACCCTACACTTAGGCCTGGAACGTTTCCTTCCTTAAAAATAAACTTTTTCCCAATATATCATTTCATCTCATGTATCGTCAGTGTCCATAGCCTGTGGTGCCTCTGTAGCAAAAAACGTTAAACATTATTAAAATCACTTTTGTCTGTGCATTTATATATGTTTTTGTATTTTCGAAGATTAACGTTTTTAAATATCGAAAAGTAAAGACATTATGGATATCTGATAAACAAATGAATGTATTAAGCATAAACATCTGAATATTTTTAAGAACATTTGTTGATTGATTCCCCCAAAATTTACTGGCATTGTGCTATAAATTCTACAACACCTTCAGCTTTATTGAAAAGGAGGAAAGATTCTAATATCAGTTATCAGATGTGAAATAACACCATTGAGACTTGGTTAATACATTATTGTTACTATCAAAAGTTGCAAATCATGCCTAACGCAAGTCGAGAAGCGATGTCAACAATGCACGTAGTTGTTGACCATAGCACAAACGTTACCTTCTCCTCCTTTGAAAATAGTTCACAAAATATCCGATCAGGTCAGCTTGTTATTTAGGTTAATAATTTCTTTAAGAGAGGTTTTCAAACAACAATACAAATAATTGTGTATGTAACTGGTATACTGACATACTATACTGTGGTCATTGTGGTACAACACAGAGGCTATACATCTTACTCCCTCCACCTCTGTCCATGTCCAGTTGGTGTCTTTTCTCTTCCTCTTCCCCAATATTTCTCAGTATAAGCGCTAAAATGTTTGTTGAAAGTGCATATCAGTTTTCAATAGACAGTTTTTATTGTCATATTGTCTCCTCTAGTTGGCAAGTCATAGAAAAAGTCCTTTTGTGCATACCACATTTTTTTTATTAGTAAAACACGCTCTTTTGAGCTTCTAGAAAAGTGAGAAATCCTGTAGCAGTTCGAAATATTCTCCAAAAAGCTTACACTCTTACAAGATCCTGTGATCTGTGAGCATCCATTTTTGTCTCGCAGTCAGGACTGCTTCAAGTTCCATTTAACACAGCCCCTTTTCACTTTGAACAGATCTGTTTGCAACCTTCATACTTCCTTATCCTCTAGGGATTTGAAAATTCTTTGTAGAATTTAGAACGTTAAGAATTGTATTAATTTATGTGCAGATATACTTCGAGACTACTTTTTTTTTAATGGTGTTTAACGCTCGTTTTTACTACTGAGCCACCACAGGCGGTGAACACTGATGATACATGAAATGAAATTATATGATATATTGAGAAAGGATATTTTTTAAAGGAAGGAAACTTCCAGGCCTAAGTTTAGGGTACCACCCCGGCATTTGCCATTTATGAGGATTGAGAAAAACGTGGAAAAAACCTCAGTCAGGGAGGACGGTCCTGGCGGAGTTCGAACCCCAGACCTCCCGCTCACGAGTCCGCGCCTTAACGACCTCGGCCACCCGTGGTGGTTTCGAGCCTACTGGCAGCAGCAAAACTCCATATATATATATTAGTAGAAAAGGATAAAACACTAAGAAAAAGTCACACTTGCGATCTCAAGTGTGACTTTTTCTTAGTGTTTTATCCTTTTCTACTATTATAATTACTGTTAATTTGTTACAATGTTAATAGTGTTACTTTATTTTTATTTTTATTATATATATATATATATATATATATATATATATATGGAGGAATTACAATAAACTGCTTCGGGCATGGCAGAAGAAGAATATTGCAAGAACAAACTAAGAAAAATGTGTAAACAGTACAATTTGAACACCATATTTATATTATATGTTTTGATTTAAAATAATATAACAAATGTTTCTCGGGCATTTTCATAACATTACGAAGGAAAATAAAATGGAAACGGTCTTGAATATATGTAAATACAATATCTAATTTTAACACGAAATATTTAAGTACCAGTAGTATCCATTGATATTTCTATAATTAAAATGCCTTTCTCTGCTGTACAGTATCCTTCTCTTATCTTTACCCAAAGGGACACTGTTTTAACATAATTAATTGACTCCAGCTACCAGTGAACAGCACATGGCCTCTGCCTTTTTGGCTTCCGCTTTCTAACATGGCCATTATAAGCATTCGTTTCACTTTTTCTGCTGTAAAATTTATGAGACAGCAGAGTTTGGGGGCGTGGGGGTCAGCTTTCAACCAAATACATTTCAGAAATGGAAGGTTACATGCGGTATGTGGATGTTAGCCCTTACAATCACCTACTTGTTCCCAAATGAGTGCCGCACACTAGGGTAAAAAACTAATTTTTTGCTCCATTGCTTCCGTTTATTAGATTTAATCTGGGTATGGTCTCACGCCATATTATACTGATAGACTTTTAAAAGAATAATATTTACCATGAAACACTTTCCCACGTAAACAGTACGACTCTTTGAATATTTAACGACCACAGAGCTATCACAAGATGAAACCGCCGCAGTACATAAAACTTAGTAACCCATTTGTTTCTGGATAGCTGTCACACTTCTTCCCCTGAAACGAAACCAGAAACGGCAAATAATGAGGGAATATAATAAATGGCAACACAAAATCTGGTTTGTTGTTAAAAATTGGTAGCCGGTACTTAAAATTTTTATTTGTTTCTAGCATCGTGTCTGCTATAGACATTAGGCAAAATAGAACAATGTGAGAAATTTAATAGAAACATTCTGTAATAAATTTGGCAATCTTTATATGTAAAGTGTACTTTTCAAAGGTGCAAAGAGTTTAGAAAAATCCATTCAAAAGCAGTATATGATAAATAACCTCCAAGTATAAACAATGACTAATTTTTTTTTTGAATAGTGTTTAACGCCCGTTTTTACTACTGAGGCATCACAGGCGGCGGACACTAGTGATACATGAGATGAAATGTTATATTGGGAAATGATTTATTTAAGGAAAGAAACTTTCCAGGTCCAAATTTAGGGTACCTTTCCGGCGCTTGCCATTTAAGAGGACTGAGGAAAGTCTAGAGAAACCCTCAGTCAGGGAGGAATTTCAAGTGGGAATCGAACCCCAGACCTCCCGCTCACGAGTCCGCGCCTTAACGACCTCGGCCATCCGTGGCGGTGACTAAAAGATGGTAGAAATATTATGTACTGTATCACAATTTATGTAAAGAAGCGGTTTGGGTTGCATTGGATTGGATTGTTAGGGGCGGAGGATGGATACTTCGATACTTCAGCCTTGCTCACGGCTGGCCGTTTGTGCCTACGCCCTCAATGGGGCCAACTTCAGGAGGGAGAAATTGCCTATGCGAATGTAGATGGAGTCCGCTTCCATACCTGACGCCGGGGCAAATAACATTTACAAGCCATTGTAAAACCGCCCACTCCGCCCTGGCACTTTCGTCTCTGTAACAGAACCGACGGAATGAAAGATATGAGTGAAAAATTCATGGACAATAAAGATCCATGCCAACGTTCGCCTAAACGAGCAGCATAAACCACGATAAATCCAAAAGATTTGAACCAGGATATCCCAAATGGGAGTCCTAAGCCACCCCGTTTGGTAATGTCTGTGCTATACACTAAACAAATATTTCCATCTTTCGCGCTTCCAAATACATAGTTCCCAGCTAGCCTTGTGAAAACCCCAGAATGTATGCTTAAATTTTATAATATTTTCATCCTTTTTTAAAGACCATTTTATGCTTAAATTCTGTTATAATTAATGTGACATTTATAATATTCACTTTTAAATTAAAGTTTCTGAAGTTTAACTAATGTTTCTAGAGGATAATTGTGTAAAATATTTTCTTACACGTTTATACTCTCCTCTGATGGCTCTATTATTGAGAAAACGTTGCATGAAAACAATGATATAATTTGCACTTTTTCCTACTTAGTTGAAATTAGGCGCATAACACATTACCTTTTCCGTAAATTGTTGGTTAAATATGTAAAATGAAGAGTTAAGGAAATTAAGACAGTTATTTTAAGTTTTTCTCATTTATACTCATTTTCCAAATATCTTTCACATATAGCTATTGTGAGAATTCTTGGCTTACATTTATTCATTATTGTAACTGTTACCGGTAATATTAAAACACCCAATAATGAAATGTGAATAAACTCTTTGTGTAACTTTGTGTAACTTTATGTAAAGCCAGTCTGGGGTTTCTCGCATCTGCATGATGACAGATCTGAATAGATGAGCGGGTACTTCCTTATGTTTTTGGCAGTATAAAGGCTTATGTATAAAACAATGTGCAGTTTCGTACGGATTCATGTACCTTTGATGCTCAAAACTTGTCTTACGGACACAGTCAGCGCTTAGTTTGCTTAAGCAGGAAACATCCACAGTGACGTTGACAACGAAATAAAAAGGGCTCTAAAATGCGCCGTATTAGCAATGTCAATAGGTACATCTGCAGCGAAGTGAGATCTTTTGTTAAAATTGTACGAAAAAGAAATCAAGAAACCAAGATCAAGGAAGAAAAACTCCTGTATGTTTATTTCACCAATTTCTTCTGGATTTATAATATTTATATATTGTACTAAAGAGTAATGCATGACAATATGGTCGTAAAAAAGGCAATATAGAGAACTATGAAAATAATCGGTGCATTGCTTCCCTAGAAGATGATATAATAATAGTATTATGTGCATTATACTACCTTGACAAGTGGCTTCTGCCAGTATACAGCCGAGCTCTGCTGGCCCTGACTTTGAATATATTGTCAAGCCTTACTGGCACAACTAAAGCTTAATTTGATAGGGAGACTTTATTAGCGAGTGGTTGGGCGTTCATATGTTACTCGGTGCTTTCATTGTATGTTACTGTTCCTCGTTATTATGCCACTACATACGAGGGCTGTTCAATAAAGAATTATCATATTTTTGATAACATATCTGTACTCATCCTCATAAAAATAGTCCCCATTGGATGCAATTCTGTCAGTCTTCAAAGAGTGCTGAGAACTATGTTTTGACAGGTTCTTCAGAATCGCCTTCGCAGCCTTCACCACTGCTTCTAGCGGTGGAAAATGTCTCCAACGAAGTATTTCTTCTATTTGAGCAAAGAAAAAAGCCACAAGGCTAAATCCGGACTACAAGTAGGCAGGGGTTAGATTTCACTTTGATTTTTGTGAGATGTGCGGCAACATTTGCGATGTGGGGCCGAGCACTATCGTGGTGCAGAATCCGGCTTGTTACACGTGGTCTTTTGTGTGTGTAAGCACGACGTGCTGGTAATGTTTCTTAAATATCGAAAAATGAGATGACCATAACTTTCCTAGCTGAATCAAACACGTTTTCCTTTTTTTTTCTTTTTTTATTTTTCTAATGACGCAGTTTCATAGACAGTGATCATTTTGCAATAAACTCCACATCTTCCATGACATCATCTTTAAGTACACGCAAACCTGTAGGCGAACGTCATTTTGTATGGAAATCAGGAGTCTTGGAACCTACCGTGCGCAAATACGTCTCATGTGGTACTTGAATTTTGTGCTCTTTGTACTTCTACAGAGCTCTCGTTCTGCTACACAATCGGACATTTATTTATTTTGCCGACGCTAAGGAAATTTACTGCGTAACGGCCTCGCCACATGCCGAGGGAAATGGCATCGCTAGCATAGTTTTTGCCCCTTCGTTATTTATTAGTTATAAATAGTTGTAAATAATGCACTCACCATCACAGTAGATGTTCGAAGGGCCTGCTGTACGCTGTGAGACATGCCTATATTCTTTTGAAATATTAATATAATCTCGCAGTTCATCCCGGATATTGTATAACGTCTTCCAGAAATTTTTGTTTCAGCATCTCTACGAATTTTAATTTAGGTACAGCAGTAATTTTATTTCGATAAAGATACAGCATTTATATGCACTGCCGAAAGATACAACAATTTGCTGAGCTAGTCGTTAAATACTTTAGATAGCCTGTTTCATTGAGCTTCTCTTCTTTTAAAATCCGATTTTTTGGTCACCGCTTCTTGTCAATGAAAGCACTTTGGATTTCAATTTTGTTCACCAATCTGAAAATTGCACTTCCGATGAAGATGTTACTCCTATTAATGCAACACGAAGTTGTTTCTACAGTACATGTATGATTTCTTTCACACATAACAATTATAAATGGACATTCTTTGTTCTAGCTTAGGATTTCTTGCTCTCGGCACACAAATGCACAGTACACAGCCTAACGGGTACTTCCAACAGAAAAGTAACTGAAACAGTTGGCGTGATAAAACGACTGAAAAATCTCAATTGCATGCGTCAGCGAACTCTACTCTTGCCGGGAATCGTGCGTCCATTCCGAAATGAGGCGTAGCGAAATGAGGCCAGGTACAAAGAATTCGTGGAATGTTTTTAAGTTTATATTATGAGCGCAATCACCCTTGCCAATACTTCTATAGTTGAAATTGAATTCAAGAGCATATCGTTTGCACGCATTTAAGAACATTGATATGTAAACTGTTTATTACATAAAGGAATTAAAATATTTCGTTCCTGCATTGTAAACATATTTTCTGAACTACTTCGTTTATATTACTGTTATTTTAATTCTTCACTACTCTTCACTATAGAGAATATCTTCTTTTTTTTAAACAACTTTATTGCTGTACGATAATTAATGATGCAATCTGTTACAAACTAAACCTTTATTTTACTCATGAGTTATTTTGGCGCGTGCTATACCAAGGTCATGCTAATCGCCTGACGTTATAACAGATCCTGCACTGATGTCTGCATGTAGACTGTCAGTCGCAGTTTACTGTTATGAGAACAAGCCATATTTAACTCTTGTCTTTGCTATTATTATTATTATTATTATTATTATTATTATTATTATTATTATTAGGTGTGCTAGTTGGATTAGAAAGAATAGTCTACAGATTAACTGGCATATAAAGAAAATTAATATCCGTCCAGAAACAGAAAGAATAGCGAAGTGAGTGTAAATTTCATTAAAACATATCAAAGGTACCCTTTCGAATAATTGCTAGTATTGGTCAAAGTTGTAAAACAAGATGGGAAAGACTTGCTCATTAACTGAGCAACCTTAACTGCAATTGGCTTGCCTTCAACTGCGGCTCAATCGAAAGATAACGGTCTGTATTAACATATAGGTGTATATAGTGTACTAGTATATATATATATATATATATATATATATATATATATATATATATATGCATTTAAAGAACTTATATTGAAAGTTCTGAACATTTTCTGAACATGGTTTATATCTGTTACTGTCACTGGAGTTTCACATTACTTTTTGATTGGAAAGGTGTCTTTATCATGCAGCTTGACATCTGGATCGTAAATAAAGACATCGTAGAAAAGGAAGGACGACAAAGCTTTGTTCTCACGGTAATCAGCTACCACTTTCGCGGGATCAGCTTTCTTTGTACAGTGATTCTTTTCCCACTCACCCCTTCTGAAGCGGCGACATGTACCTATCCGAGAAAATATTTCAGCCTTGTCCAGCGGTAGGAGGAACAAGGAAAACGAATTCTTGGCGATATACTGTCCCTAATTACCGAGAAACGCCAAGTGGCTGCGGAAGATGCCCAAGGATCGCTACCTGGTTCATGTCAGAGTGGGCCTAATCCATTGAGGAAAGCCATTCCTACCATCCATCAGGTCCCCCGTATCGAGACAGTTAAAACTGTAACATTCCTCAGGGATCGATGCAGAAGGCTAAGGGAGAGGGGGTTCTGGTTTTGTTTCACCTAAGTTATCTCCGTGACAATCAGAACCCGAAGAAAACCAATTTGTGGACTGGAAGAAAAGGAAAAAGAAAATTAAATGATGGTGATGAAGGAGTGTATATAAAATAGAGCGGGCCTACCGTTTCGTATTGTTACTTTTGGAATGCGGCAGATGGGACCCGCGCTTACGTCCTCAGCGCATTTCTTTTGTTTTGGAAATACTTGTGAGAATACTTCAGTAACTCAGTATTGTTCTAATTAGACGTTCGGCTTTTTGCCCTCTGTGTAACATAAGATAATCCTGATAACTGCAGAAGTGCTCATATGTTACTTTGTCTATTGTACGGAAATCGTATATATTTTATAGCCGGCTCATTATGGCGGTTAATGGTTAGTTCTTTCTAGAAAATCCTTTTATACCAAACGTATGTAACGTAAACATAATTTTATTTATGTATTATAACTGATGAACATTATAGACTGAAAATTAAATTGTGTTGGTATAAGTTTTCGAAATTATTTAAATAATAATACCGATAATTACATAATAATCGAGAATGTCCATACAGTAATGTGATATCAACGCTCCAGCCTTGGAAGGCAATGAGTTCGATCATCGGATTTATTTTTTCTTTGTTTGCTTTCCCCAAATCCCCAAAGAATATTTAAATAGCTAGTATAGAGGACATTTACGCAGCTAGAGTTATCTATCGTGCCTTCATTTCGCTACATAATGGGAGTTTGTGTGAATACATTAGAGGAAAACCGGTAGACCTTTAGTGGATGCGCGATTCCGGTAAGACTGCAGGCAAATTATTTTGCTCTGTCGCATTTATTGTGCCAACTATTTCAGTTGCATTTATCTAGGAAGTACGTGTTAAACTTTATACTTTAACCTTGCATATTGTGCAGTATACACACACAGAGAAAGAGAGAGAGGTATCCTACGCTACAACAAAGAACATTTCTTTATGATTGTTGTGTGCATTTCATGCTAAATTTTCAATTGCAACCCAAAGCGTTTTCATTGACAAGAAGTCAAGGCCAAAAAATAAAGCTATGACAGAGAAGATTGATGAAATAGGCTATCGATTAGAAACCTCTAATCTAACAAAATTAGTCCAGCAAATTGGTGTAGCTTTCGGCAGTGCGTATAAAGCTACTCAGCCGCTGCATCTTCATTCATATAAAATTACTGCTGTACTTGAAATAAAACCTGTGGAGTTTTTAAATACCCGAATGCAGTATACAATATTTGAGAGGATGAATTGCGGCGAACATCTAAAATCTTTTGAAAAGGATAGACATTTGCCATAGCGAATGGCAAGTATTTCCAGCATATAATATGATGCTAAGAATAATATTAATTACTATTTACTACTAACAATTAACGAAAGGAATAAAAAATAACTTCTTGTCGGCAAAACCAATTTCCCATAGTGTAATGGAATATGAACCCTGTATAAGCAAAGTTAGGAAGCGGAGTAGGATGTTGTACAGGAAGGAATAGAAGGCATCTGTCCGACATAAATTAATCGAATAATACTTTCCTGAGATGCCTAATATATTTTGTGCTCTCGTTCGAATTCTCTCAACACCAACAGTGAATTAAAATATACGTTTTTCCATCAGACATGGGTTTTCGGTGATAGCTAACATACGTATTGGAATTTTAGCCTTCTTTGTCAACAAGAAGTCTATTATATTGAATAATGGAGAGTCTAGGGATTTATTAATGACGTAACATGTCTCGACATGTGGGGTATAAACGTGTTTTCTTGGCTCATAGTGAGTAGTTCATGCATGATAGGGCAACACCTCATTTTTCTCGTGATTCTAGATAAGTGATTTCCATGTGAAGGACCGACATCCTGCCTGCTCGTTCTCCGGAACGCAATCTATTGGATTTCAACATATAGGCTCACTTAAAGAACATTCTAGACCAATTGACAAAGTAGAAAAATTTCGCCAGCACATTGAAATAAAACTAGAATGTTAGCAGATACAGCAGATGCCTGGAATATGGGAGTAAGTAAGACAGTTCAAGATGCGTGTTTGGAAGCCTGTAGTGGACATTTTGAGCACTTTAACTGTGGGTAAATTAAAAAAAAAATACTGCCTAAAAATAGGAAATTTACCTTACGCTTATGTGAACTTTTATTTTATTTTTAGGTTTTCTATATATTAAATTACATGTATATTTCCTCTCAAAGCTCTCAATTGTCAGGCGTCAGAGTCATGCATTACTTCACTTCCATTTTTATTACATCCCTTTCTAGCAACCCCCTTCACCTCCTTATAACATTTTTCCTTTATTATTGCATCCAAAGTATTTATTTATAATTTTAAACTTTTCTGTACGACATGTTCTTCTGGTAACTGTTGCATTCTAAACCAACACTCTTTCGATTATTGTTGTTATACTAACTCTCCCTACTTTTAATTAAATTCTAATGTCAGTCTCGTTTTATAAGACATATAATAACATCTTTAAAATATTCTATTCCCATCCTCCCCCTTCACTCCAAACGTATATGTCCATGTCCAATTTGACACAATCCTCTCAGCGATTCAGTCCTTTATTTTATTGGGCATGAATTATTAAGCAATTAATAAGATAATCTAAAATTATAAATGATTTTAATTAAGGGCATTTATAAATAAAACATAATATTTAACGTAAATTAAAAGTGTATAATATAAAAAATTAAACTAAAAGCAACGCAGTACCCATATTCTGACTCCGCCCCCATAAGCTGGTACATAGACTCCATAAATCAATAAACACTCAGTGGTATTCCCAGAAATTCTCTTGCGCCAAAACTTCCAAGCCTGCAAGCTATTCCATTTCAGAGCCTAAGACCTTTGCCAAAATTTTCTCGCAGTCCCTGTGTGTCATTGCAGAACTCTAAAGTACGATATGTTGTTTGCCTTTCACTTCTGGCACATTGGACGCTACTTCCCAATTTTCCTTGCAGCTTTGCAGCATCTTTCGGCTACCTGATAAAACGTTCTAAACATTCTGTCGTGTTGATATGTTTTGTTCTGCTCCGAAATAAATCATACATCGTCAATGTTGCTAATATGCTCGCAGTAATGCCTGCGTTGGTAAAGATGTGTATTTGCTTTACTTTTTTGAATTGTCTTGAACAGTTAAACACTGAATTATTCCTCTTTTTGTAGAAATGTAGGAAAAGGGGGAGAGGTCTAACCTTTACATTTTTAAATTTGAGGCCATCCTTAGATATATTTTACCACAACCTTTGGATTGTTAGAGTCGAAGGAACATATTTTCCTACTTCAGCCTTGCTCAACGGCTGGCAGTTGGGCACATTCGAGAGAAAGGGATGACTTAAGGGAGACACTGGGCGGTGAAACACGAATTTAAATGGAGTCCATAACATGTTTCCAGATAGTATATCCCTTCCAAGGAGATGATCCCCTCAAAATAGCTGCTTCTATACCAAATGCCTAGGTAGAAATATTTCCAAAGCGCAAACCACCGTTACGCCGCACCAACACACCTAACCCTGGCACTTTGACCCTGTAACAGAACCAACCTCAGTGACAGAATGGTCAGTCCTAAGAGATCTCCTGTTACCTCCTGAGTCACCCACTCAGACTTTTCTCAATGAACGCACTCTTAATTCTACAACATTTCTGACAAATCAAACAAAAATAAATTCGAATTTATTATGTATGTTTTATTTTATTAGTATCTTAACGATATCTCCTATACTGTGGCATAACGTAGAAGTAGATATAGTCTGGCGATCAGAAGAAGGCAAGCGAGAGGAATATGCTACGAAAACATTAACATTGTTGTCAGATACTCACCCATAGTTAGAAGTCCAGCGGGCATGCAAGACCTGATTCTGACCGCCTAACACGTGGCAATGTGGATATCCCACAACAATAGTCCAAACCCCCTCGCACTTCAGCCCCCATGGTCTTCTGATCACCAGACTACGTATATCAGGTGCAAATGAAGTAGACGCAATACTTTCAGAGATTGTAGAGGGGTCTTTGACAAGCCATTTGAAATAGGGAAGATATGGCTCACACACACAAAAAAAAAAAAAAAAAAAAAAAAAAAAACATATTAAAATTAGATGCTAATAAATCAGCGTTAAAACGAAATGGGGCAAACATTTGCGTTGGCGAGCGAAGCTATCTGGCATTCACCTTTTCAGAATAGGAAAAAACTACTAAAAGCAATCTTACTCAAGGAGCTTGATCTGACTGGGTATCGAACCCAGGCCCTTCGGATAAGTAGATTTAGATATTTTCATTTGTGTATTTATTACTAGTATTCTCGTACTTCTATTTCAATAAAAATGCTTTTTTTTTTAAAGTGTCAAAAATGCATTTTTTATATTAAGCTATACAACACAACAAAACAGGTAAATGTTGTAAACTGCCGTAATGTCAAATAATGAATTCAAGATATTTTATTATTATAGAAATTAAACTTGAAAACGCTGATGATGAGATATTGAAGCTAGCGGTTTTCCTTAAGGCGCCAAAGACTCCGCATTCATTTGCGCCATAATTAATTCATTTCATTTCTCCATAAATTTAAGGACTCTTCTGATGCACCATAATCATATCTCTTCATCAGAATGTAGCGGTGTTCCGGCCTCAGAAGTCTGCTAAATACCGAAATAGAGGGGGGGGGACGCCCACGAGTTCATGAGAACACTTTTCGAACAGAAAATGCAACAGGAACAACTGAAGAAAGGAGAGAGAGACACACACACAATAAAATATATTTCAATCATAAATAACTCGTAAGTCTCTTTCTTATTCTCCACGTAACAATATCTTTACTTGAGCACCTCTCCTTGTCTTTCTACTACACTTTCGAGTGCAGTAACCGTACTCCTAGTGCTCGAAGTCGGTAATGGTGTCCGACCTTTGCTAATAATAGACAATAGTTTAAGAAATTAAATATTAATGTAGTTTAAGATAATATCATATTAGTGGTGCGGACTAATGATCATTGAGCAGTTGGCATAATGAGGATAAGGAAAACCGGAGTACCCGGCATAAACGTATATAGGCGCTGTTTTGTCATCAGAAATTCTTCTTACTACCGCTTGAATCAAATCCCGGTCGTCTTTAGCAGGGTAAGCATTAAACCAATGTGTCCACACACACATTTAACCCGATCTCGCCTGGAGGAGATCTTGGCTAGTAGCAATGGAAACATCTTTTTATGTTCTACTATGGGTATGGAATAAAATGATAAAACAGCGTGTTGATCTAAACCGAGCAATACTTCCACCAAAACAGTTGTCAGTGAGAGTCACGGTCAAATAGAGAAATCCTTTTGTACACGGTTGTGCAGTTCCCGAATCACTTACCGCTTACGTGGTCTACCCAGAGTGCGCTTGCTTGTGTCGTGTTACGCAGCATATAACAAATCTTCCTTGAAATGTAGGGTTGAATTAACTTACGACTATTTTAAGTGCATATGAAGGCAACTAAAGCGAGAGATGTTTTCGAGGGCAGTGTGGTTAATAGATTTTCATATTCCTTTGACTTAATACCTGTAACTCTATCTGTAGTGCATTTCAAAGGACAAAGTGTATGCATACGCACTAAGCGGGTGGAAGAAATTCGTCCAGTGTTAAATACAGCATTAACCAGGCGCGAAGCTCATCTGGAAGAGAAAGGACACCATTTTAAGTAAGCTCTAGATATAATTACACTGAACGAGAAAATTTAACTTATTATTTTGCATTTGAATGATAACAGGTAATTTTGTATAATTAGCACATGGTGAACTCAGATCTGAAATCGAAAATTCCTTATAACTTACCTTTTTACGGGAAATTACATTTTAAATTTCTTTTAAAAATTCAAAATAGGCTTACTTTAAATATATGCTTAACTTTGTATGAAATTTAACTTAATACAATACAATTTAACTCAATACAATTACATAAAATATGTCGCTGTGTGAAGATTAAAAAAATAATATTAGCATTACCTACTATTACTTTTTATCCGATATCGTGCAAAAATATGAAAGTATGCAAGGTTTTATTAACATTTTCAAAAAAAAAAAAAAATCTGTAAGGTTACTTTATAAACACCAGGTGAACTTCCATATAGACAAACCGGAGAAAGGAATATGGACGAAATTGCTTCGTAGTGTGCTTACGTAATAGTTGTACTAACAATAAGAAATACACCAAAAACGGAAACGTAAGGAATAACACAGCTATGTTTAAATATAGTGACATGAGAAAGCGAATGATAGATGTATCCATGCTAGCAATGCAACAATAAAAAAAATGCAATTAGTAATAACTTACACTCACTAACCTAGAGCTAACCTCGAATAAATCCTAGAAACCGGAGGACCCAGTGGTTTACTGAAGGCCCACGCTCGCCTTCTATTCGAAATAATGTATGTAAACATGTTGGTACATTGTAAAATTATGTAACATTTGGGTTGGAAACTCTGAAAAACGAACGTAGAATTGCTTAAGCAGATGCACAACATTAAGAAAAATCGCCCTGTTTTTTTTTCCTTTTCTTTTTTTAACAGTGTTTAGTGACCGTTTTAACTACTGAGGCATCACAAGCGGTGGACACTGATGATACATAATATGAAACGATAAACTGCAAAAGGAGTGCCATGGGCTCTGTTTCACGAAATATCCTGTCTATTAGTATACTAGTTACTAGCCTTAATTCCACCAGTCTAATAATGTTTTATGAACATTTATTCCACAATAGTACAATCGCAAAATTTTATTATTATTCACTTATTAAAATTACTAGTGTAGCGACTGTATCCGAGGAGGATGTTTCGGGGATATTTATTACTTTGTGGATTGTTTGTTGATGCGATTTTGTTTACGCGGTATGTATTTTAAATCGTATATTCAAGCCAAGAAATTATGTCTGCCACATCGTAAGGAATCTCTAGCATTCAAAACAAAGTAATAGTGCTGCATTTAATTAATAAGCATAAATAAGTACGATTTGGGAAATTCTCCCACAAAATTACGAAGAAAGACAAAATCGAAAGGTGGAAAATAATAACGCAAACTATGAAAGCGTTTGGGTTAATTGCATTGGAGAAAGATTACGCATATGTAGGTGGCACATTTTGGCCAAACAGCAAGAAAGCTACAATGGTAAGTGCTATTATTTTACAAATAATGATAAATAGATCAGTTTCTATGGTATTTTTTCGGTGAAAATAGATAATTCAAGAAGTCAGGGAATCGGTGGTGGATTTGAGACCGACCACATATTACTAAATAATCCCAACGAGCTTTATAATTAAAATGCTCAAGCTTAATTAATAGAATCAATAAGTAACCTAAAATATGTACACCAGTGTGTAGTACATCCTCCATTCGAGATTCGCGGGTAGAAGTTCACTAGTTGACAATACGCAATACTACAAGACTACATGTTTCGTGAAACAGAATACTGATAAAACAAAATCGCACACATAATATGAACAGGTAATACTATAATGGGCAGTAGTTTGGCACTGACGTTGAAAAATTAGACATATAACGGAACAGTACTATGTGAATTATAGATGTTGGAAACAGTGAAAAATAAACAACAAACCACTGAAGTTAGTTCGCAGGGCGGGGAAAACGAAAGACAAGCACGCAAACATGTGCAAATCTGCTACGTTCATCTAAGCTTACCACTGGGTACTTGCAACCACGAACTCTGAACTGTAATAATAATAATAATAATAATAATAATAATAATAATAATAATAATAATAATCATGATGATGATGATGATGATGATGATACGCGCGTTCATTATCCTGTAATTAAAACTAGCTGTAATAATGAGTACACTTTATCGTAAATGTATATAAGTTTATATATTTTGATTTTGTGGTGTACCTGTAAAGAAGTTTGTATCAGAAGTTCTTTAATTAGTTGCTGAACGATGTTCTGATGAAAATATTCTTTTACGGCATCCAGTTTAGGAGTATAAATGTCTAATTAGGAATATAGGAAATGTCCTTTCAATGATAAATCACACCTCAAAAATTTATGTGCTATTACGGGACATAGGGAGCGAGTTTTTGCAAAAAATCGAAAATAGTTTTCTTGCTGCAAATGGTTTCTTGAACCTTTGGACAGAGAGTCAATATTTGCATGTCTCCCTCCCTAGGGTCTACGGTCAAAAATGAGCTCTACGTGTCCTTTTAAATCACATTGTTTTTCAATATTTTTTTATACATCAGCATTTTTCTCAAAACTTCATTAGCATACATTCAAAATGTCCTATGCTTAACAGTTTTTTTTAATTGAATTAAATTTTCCCAGAATGTGCAGAAGTATCCATTGTAATAGTTTATAGGACAAAATACATGCTAACACCAATATTAATTTCAAAAATATTTTTATGAAAAAGATTAATTTTAAAGATTAAACTTTTTATATATTTATAAAAATTAATCTAGTTCATTCATAAACTTTATTTAAAACATCTTTCTATACAATTTTTGTATGTGCTACAAAGTTCCAATTAAATGCCAACCAATTTTCTCAACTCATGAGCTGTGTGGGAATTTCGATTGTGCGACACATTTTCGTATTAACATTTATAAAATAATTTATAG
This sequence comes from Metallyticus violacea, assembly GCA_030762175.1. Taxonomy (NCBI): domain Eukaryota; kingdom Metazoa; phylum Arthropoda; class Insecta; order Mantodea; family Metallyticidae; genus Metallyticus; species Metallyticus violacea. The sequence goes on along the minus strand of CM060845.1, from coordinate 39,526,045 downwards.
TTCTCATCCAATTTGAGTGAAATGTTGCATAATATTAACTTAATAACACCGCACTCACAGTAAAAAGTTTTAGAAAAATCCATAAAAAAATATAGAATTTTGAAAATACACTTCCAGTGTCCCTTAACCGGTTTTCAATTGTCTTTTTGTAGTTTTCAACCCCTACGTTCTCCAGAAAATTAGTGCATCAGTCTTAAACCCTACCCATGCTTCCATTAACAGAGTTTCAAAAACACTATCTTGTATTATTTCTTGAACTTGTGAGCCAATGAAAATATCTTATTTCAGTTTGGTAATGTCTCTTTCAAATACTGGAAACTACTACCCTCTTTGTTCAAGGCCTTCACAAAATGTTTCACTTTATGCAAATCTGTGACAGCAATATTTTCTATTTTTTAACAAATTATTTATTTTTTCACTTATTTGACCCGGGAGCTAACACGTCTTCTTCTTCTTCTTCTTCTTCTTCTTCTTCTTCTTCTTCTTCTTCTTCTTCTTCTTCTTCATTCGACTGTCCCACTCGCACAGAGAGCAACACAATTTGATGAAACCACTTTGAATTCCTACCAAGTTATCTTATTACTTTAAGATCTGCACGGTTTGTCATTCGTAATTTTTCATTAACACCTACTTTATACAACAAAAGCTCGTTTGGACTGCAGGAAACCTTCCTCACATAAACAGAAATTAGTGGTTATCTTCAAAAGTTTAGGTCATATTCTAAAAGAATTTTAATTTCGTCTTTAATGCATATATCGCAATAAGGCATTTTAGTCAGATGCAATTTTGAGTGTTGTATAATGTTATTTATATGTGTTAGAGAACGACACCAACAAAAATTGCGGGACAGAGAATGTATGCAGATTCTCTGTAAGTGAACAAGACGCATAAGAGAACACACCGCTATGTATGTCACGTATTATAGTCAATAACAACTTTTATTGCTTTGTGCTTCCAAGTCGAGTATTCATTTTTAATTCTAGCACTCCATACACAACACTACAAAACCAGAAAGCTTGTATGTTGTTTGTTTGCCCTTATTGCTTCTGCTTACGTAAGCGAAAGAGTTGTTTTTTATACCCTGAGTGTTAGGCTTAAGGGAGATGCGTATAAAATATACAGTTAATGGCTTAAGTTGAGAAGTAATCCATAGTTATGTTTTGCAACAAAGTAGGATATCCTTCGTTGACAGAGTATAGCGACAGGTGAATGAAAGGTGCTAGAAGATTTAGAAGACAGTTCGTTCCGTCCCTTCTCGTTTTGCTTATAATAATGACTAAGCCAGTGACTGACATGTGAAAACCCCCCACCTGTGGTCGTGCGTCCTTGTTATACTTTTACTGCTCCAAAAGCGTCCCTTCGGTTGTTATTCTAACTACCACGTACGGAATGGCAGTGGTAAAATTCACTCGAGATATCGATTGTGTTGTCAAGTGTGAGAGTGCATGTGTATTTCTCGAACATGTACAAACACTTCAAGCATTGCTCCTTCTTCAAGAGGGACAGCTCAGCAAGTTGTATAAAGCTGCACGTGCATGTGTAATAGAAACAAACTTTAGTGCATGCTGGCTTGAATCACTAAACCTTTTGTTTGATTATATTGATATTATCGGATTTATACACTGCCTTTTTCATCATTCCCAAACAAGTGACATCTCAGACAGTACATGGTGTTTTGGGTAATTGTTTGGAAGTCCTACACAGCATCGCGCAAAATATTTTCGGATTCAGCAAAGTTTTAAATTTTTGAGATGGTATTATTATAGTTTAATAAACAATGTTTATTATAGAGAACTAAGTTAGGTCTAGGTTAATTTGAAACTGTCTAAAATCTATCACAAAAAGCAAGAATTCTATAAACATCTCAATTCGGATAATTTATATAAATAGAGAGCCAATCTAGAACATACCTAATCCGAAAATCGTCTTAAACGTGTCACAAATTCCAAGAAATTCCATAAATTATCTTAATTAGAAAAACTACTTATATGTAAAGGGAACTAGTCTACTTAACCTAACCTGGAAATCGTCTTAAACGTATCACAAAGTGCAAAATATTCCGTAAATTGGGGAAATTACTTGTGTAAAGGGGGCTAATCTACTTAAGCTAAACTGGTAATTGTCTTAAAAAAATCACAAAATGCAAGAAATTCCATAAATTATCTTAAATGAGAAAATTACTTATATATAATGGAAGCTAGCCTACCTAACCTAACCTGGAATTAAAAAATGCAAGAAATTTCATAAATCAACTTAATTGCGAAAACCACAGTTAACCTACCTAAGCTATCCTGGAAATGGTCTTAAATACATCACAAAACGCAAGAAATTCTATAAATTAATTAAATTCGGAAATATTCTTACACAACATTACAAAAACTCAACACTCCTAAGTCTATGATGACGACCAAATTTCCCCTCATACACCTCAACAACTTGGCCGTCTGCATATTGTCATAGCACGCAAAATATCGACAACAGTCTCCCTTATAAAGGAATACCAATCTCCCACAGTTGTTGAGTTAACGTGCAACCATTTATTGGCGAGGTGTCAATGAACAAAACTGAAACGATAAAATGGAAAACTACACCTAAGATGTTTGTGCTCTCTGAACGGAACTTCCAGAACGAGCAGAGTTGGAAAACTTTGATGTAACTTCTTCATTGTAGCATATTTTGAATAACACTTTCGATATTCAATAAGCGCTTATTTCAAATTGGAAAATGAATACGATCCTTGAAACACTGTATTATATCATCATGGCTATGGTTTATGCTTTAAAGTACCAGAACTCTTAGCTCGACAGGAACTCGCCATACCTTGGAGGACTATAGAAAATTACGGGTGTCACTATTTATTCCAGCACCAATTATAACACAAAGCACTAGCACGAATTATTAACACACTAAATTATTCCAAACATGTGACATAAACATTTTTTTTCCATCTGGACACTGCTTTATGGATCAAAATTGCATTAAACATATTTGTTAAAGTATCGCATACGTTTTGCACAATAATTAATTACCTTCCACGTGTATACTTTATGCAATGTTGTCAGAAGTTGACTCAATTATTTTTGTCAAAGTTGTTTATTTGTACTTGTTTATTTAATAAATACATTATAGTGCTGAGATTTGTTAAGATGCCGCATTTGGGGGGTATACACAAAGAATATATGCCAAAATGTTGATATTATCATGGTTTAAGCCGTACTTGGTCTGTACCGGTTTCAATATTTGGAAGTAGGTCAATCCATCGTTTCTTAATCCTGTTGACTTACAGTGTAAAATCTGTTTTGGATACATCAGGCCATTCTGTACTATTTTCTGTAATTTGTTGTAATATTCCAATAATTATTAGTTCTTGTCTCACATATTCATTTCTTTTTTTTTTTTTTAACATAAATAGTAATTCCTACCACACTTCTACTAGCTTACATCTGCTGTTTCTATTCTCCTGGCTTGATTCTTAAATAAGGTTCAATTTTCAGACCCATATAAAAGAGCCACTACTTTGTAAAACTTAGGCGTGTTTCTCCAAAATGTTGATATAAACCATTTTTAGGCATATGAAACTGGCAGACCGCCACGGGTGGCCGAGGTCGTTAAGGCACGGACTCGTGAGCGGGAGGTCTGCGGTTCGAATCCCGCCAGGACCGTCCTCCCTGACTGGGGTTTTTTCCAGGTTTTCCTCAGTCTTCATAACTGGCAAATGCCGGGGAGGTACCTAAAACTTAGGCCTGGAACGCTTCCTTCCTTTAAAAAAAAAATCCTTTCCCAATTTATCATTTCATCTCATGTATCATCAGTGTCCACCGCCTGTGGTGCCTCAGTAGTGAAAACGGGCGTTAAACACTACTCAAAAAAAAGAAAAAAAAAAAAAAGAAAAAAAAAAAAAAGAAACTGGCAGAAAATTAAAACATTAAATATAGGGAGTTGTTAATATATTATTGTTTCAAACTATAAATATCTTGTATAGGGCAAATGCAATTTAAACGATTTATTTTGTTTGTATTAATAGGTATTCTTTTCACGCCTAATACATTTGAGCTAGGAGAAGAGAAATGAATATTTACATGTTTTATATCATTATAAATAGAGTGCAAAGTGAAACTGTGAAGATCAATAAAAACGCTAAATGGGCATTTTATCTATAATGCCGCATTTTGTCCAGGTGCATTCTCTCCAGGAAAGTAAACACGAAAACAACAAAGTTTGTATATTTCTTCTTTTACTCTTCAATCACTTGAAATAAACTGCTGGTTAAACGTTTTACACATTTGGGGCTTAGCTGTTGTATGTTTACGAAATCTATTTATGTCAGTTCACAGACTGCGGGATTCATCTTAGTTTGTTTTCGCATTGGAAGAATGAAAGAAAGAAGAAAGAAAACTGAAGCAAGCGTTTATAGACTTATTGCAAAATACTGCATCAAGTCTGCTAAGAGTATATGCTTTAGATTCAGACAGGCTATGCGATATGCTTCATAACTCGCTGAAGTATATAAATGAATGAGTTCAAAGGTTTCTGTTCAAACGTCTGGTATGGAAGCAAACCTTCTGAGGGAGGGAGGATCCATTAACATCAAGATGTTCTATCTGAAAACATATTAGGCACCCCGTCCGCGTCCGCGCAGTCATCTCCCTTTACCTCATCCTTTCCTTCCATAGGTACTCCCATAAGGGTATAAGTGTAAACGACCAGCCCTGAGTAAAAACAAGTACCGAAATTTCCTCCTCCGTCGCCACAAACAACCCAATTCAAAGTGCAGGAGTTCGAATCTTACAGTACCTAATTAAATTTTCTAATTACAGTTTTTATACCACAACAAATGCCTATAAGTTATTCTAGATTGACACCATGTTACTTTATAAAGTACTCAAAATAATTTCAAAATGTACACAATGGAAATTATGAATTGAATGAAAGCTTCAGAAACCTAACAAGCGAATTTAAGAGCTACAATTTCAATTATTTTCCATCTGTTCCGGTTTACTCGGACAGCTATCCAAACAAATAATTTGAGGAACTTGGAGTTTTCTTTCCCACTAACTACTTGGGGGGCTGAAGGCTACCGGGGAATTCACATTTCGTGATTGCATTACCATTTTGTGCAGACGCTCAATGATTTTTGACTTATAAATAATAATTAAATACTGTTTTTTTAGTCTCAGGTATATTTTTGGGTCATTTAAATTAAATACATATATACTGATTTATAAGAACAGAATGTAGTTCATGACATCCAAATTGTTTCCATACTCACTTTTAAACAATCAAACGGGGTGGCTCAGGCGGTAGCACTTGGGACTTGCATTCGGGTTCAATTCCAATTGGGTCGGCTATCCTGACTTTGAATTTTTCATAGTTTCCCCGTGATTTGCGCTTTGGAAAGGTTTCTGCGCCGTCTGCAATGAAAGCGACCTTTCGAAGGACTCCATCTCGAAACATGTTGCGTCCGCGCCGTCACCGCCCATAGATCCTGGTCGCCCGGTGTTTCCCTCAAACCATCCCTTCCTCCCGAAGGTGTTCCCATTGGGGGCTTAGGTACAAAGGAGCCAAGCGTGAGCATGGCACCGAAAGTATCTTCCATCCATCCACTTTCAAACAACATATACTCGTAATACTGTTGTAACTAAGGCGTCTGCAAAGTGATGTGTTGTCTTACATTGGAACTTTAATGTGAATAATGGAACTTTCGCATAATTTGTTGCATATCGTGTCGAAATTAGATTATTTTGATTCAATATTGTAGTATAAGTGAAAATGTAGGTATAATACCGTTCATTACACGACCCGCAATTCTACTATTCAACAAACATTTCAAAGGAAGCATAAAGACAATCGTGGATTTGATAAACATTTAAGTTTATACATTGTAGTTTGGGTTGTTTTAAATTCGATACAAATTTAATTTGTATATTTTTATATTATATAAAATGTATGTTTGTGTAGTTACGCGTTAGGGTTTTGTTAGTTATGTTAATTTTATTGAAATATTAGTAGTTCTATGATATGTAGGCTAATTGAAAATTATAATGGAATTTGACGAAAGTGATTACGGGTTTGATGCAGCGATTAGGAATGATTTGTTGCCTGAGAAATCTAAAAACACGATATGTTTGAGAACATGATTTATTCACAGTTTGGTGCAAAAAGAAAAATGTCAGGACAATTAGTGAGAAAACACATTATGGTGTTTTTATTCCATAATAAAGTTCGTTATATCTGAGTCATAGTGTTGATCTATCGAAGTTTGAAGGCTTGATCGCCTTTTTGAAAAGAAAATGTATTGGATATGTAGCAATTAATTTCGCACAGTGTACCTCGTGTAACAGCTATTCATATTAACAGTATGTAATTTGCATTGCTGAAATAAGTCGTAAATTTATTTCTATTAAATTGTGTAATATAGCAGGGCCGCTACTTCCAGTTAAATTTTATAAAAAGTGGTGCACAATAGTGATGCAAAAATTACTGCAGACTGTTTTTAAATTTAAATAGGCATTAGTTACATAACAATACGGTAGTATAAATAACCGTTTATTCTACCCATATTCGATATCTTTGAGAAATTTGAGGTTTTGTAGTCAAAAAACATAGCAACAAAGATTATAAGTTGATAACAAATACACCACGGTGTTGGCATCGCACAGCTTCACGCATTCTGGCTCTTCATTATATTAAATGCACAATGATCCACTCATAACGCATCTATGTGGCGGTTATCTATTACAGCATCCTAAAACCCTTCTCACCGCTGAAAGAAACTAATATCATTGGACCACATAAAAGACGGGAACCAATTAAAGACATAAACATATTATAATTTTATAAACGGTGAAATCTTTTGCACTGATCTTGGTTGGCACATGAGCCCAAAATGAGTCATTATCCTTGTTCAGGCAGCGGTCCCAACGGCCAGCAAATTTCTCACTACCCGCCGCAAATAACTTCATTGGTTATTAGGGCTAATGCACGGAACAAGCCATGATGACCTTTATTCCTGGAAGCGAGACTGCAGATATCCAGCTGATTATTTATGTCTTATTGATATGATATGCATGCGTGCGGAATGAGGAGCAGTTTGCTCAGAAAAACAACGTTGTCACGTCTCTGCAATATCTTTCAGTACCTACATGTTTAGTGCTAACAGAGAATCGGGTATGAAAGTGAAAATAAATACTTAATTCATTAATTTTTAGTAATTAATTGAGACACATTCAGATATTGTTAATAATATGACACACATATAGTTTCTGTTCAATTTGTGATGTGCTAAAGTAACAATGACAACACCGAAGAATTTTCTGTTATCTTGTGTTTGGAAGAAAACGATAACACTAAACACCAGGAACTTGGTAATACGGGGCAAAGTCATTAAGGTTTGTCCCACATTTTACGTTCTTCTATCTCATGATGTACCTCAATGATAGAAGCATGTTCTGAATGACCGTGTTCTTACGGAAGTAAACTTAGATGAAATTCAATAATTTCCTATGCAGATGCCGGCAATGTATTGCTGCTGAGGAGCACCATTTCAAACATCACCTGTAACACAAGTAGTGCTTATTATTATCATATTTAAACACAGTATCATTTTATGCAATAAACAGCCGTACTCAGTCGGCCCGTAACTCAGATAACCTCGCTGTAGTTTAAAGTATGAAAGTTAAAAGTTCTGTATTCAGTTTTGTTAATATAATAATAAGCAACTGGTAAATATTTTTTTACTTTATGAATCACCCATGAAAGATCTTTTCTTATTCTGTCTATGATTTCATACTCATTGTTTCACCCTCTGTTTGTTTTATTTTCGATTTTCAAATTTTTAATATAAGCCTGTGTTTTAATTTCTCATTTTCCATTCTGTAAGATAAGGTTATATCTCTAATCTGTCATTATATATTTATTTTCATATTCCATATTTTATACTCAATCACTTTTCCTGTCTTATTTTACGTCCGTATAATTTTATTAAGACCTGGTTATTTGCAAATTGTAACTCCCTCTAGAGTAGGCAACATAATTCAAGAAGTGAAATATGTGTTACGTAAATTAAATTTTAGGCTTATCAGCCATTGTATGTTGGTAATATATTCAATGTTGAGAAAGAGAATAAAACTTGAAAGCATTAAGTAAATTTCATTCATAATTCTTTACTATGCGAATTGCAGCATTTCATATTAAATCATAAAAAATATCCAACGGTATGAAAAGAATTGAACCCACGGCCTGCGGAACACCAAATTTTGCGTTGTATATTACGCCACACAAGCAGTTAAAAAGAGTTCCCTCTAAAGTAGGCTGCATAATGCAAGAAGGCAGCAAGATATATTCAGTGTCGCACTGTCAAATGACTAATTCGAGAATTGAGGGATTTTTATGGCACTAAATCTTGAAAACGCTGATAATAAGGTGTGGAAAATCGATATCTATATGCTTGCAAAGACATTCTAAAACAATTTTTTCACGGCATGACTTTAACACCGACTTATCAGCATCTGATACAAAAATGTTTAACACCATAAAACTACGTTATGTTTAGTTGTGGACCATACATCGCCTATCTCAAATTACTTAAATATGATATCTCCACAATCACTGAAATTATTTCGGTGTAATTCTTGAACATTCTGTATAGCATATTGTGTTTCTGTTCATCATTATTCCATAATTTTCCAGTATTTTAAAACTTTTTGCACGTCTATCGTAGAGAACTGAGATAGAACTGTAAATATTTGATAATTTGAATGTGTTTGAACATTTTCTTTTTCTTTTAGCCTTCAATATTATGTTTTTATATAATTATTTAATGGAGAACAGCATTTAATATTAGAAACAAATTTTCTCTAATTTAGATCGTTATTTATCCTAAGGATATAAGGAATATTTATGTGAGAAAAAAGAGTTGGGCATTGAACGAGCCAATTAACATACATTTAAGTTGTCATTAAGTGATTACAAATTTCAAAAAAAGAATTAACCGATTAATTTGTAGAATAACTATGAATAAACAAATAAATATGAAAACGAAACTTAAAAAAGAGTTAATCTAAGCTCACTCTAAAACTTATTTAAAATATTTTCCTGTTAAAAGTAACTAAGCTGTTAGCAACATTCTTAACAGTGAGGTGCAATTCAGCCGTACTCTTATTTCTGTATAATACACACGTTTTGAAACAAATGAAGCACGAAGAGTTTTTGTCGTAGTGCAGCGTACAATAGAGGAGTGTTGTGAATGAGCTCGTGACCATAACTATGCCGTCGTTCGGTTGTTACGCATACCTCTCTCGCTCTCGGTATATTCGCAACCCATTTGAACCACAGGAACAAAGAGTCTGAGTCACAGCATTCCTGCTGCTCTACATGCAAAGTAACAAGGCTTATGGACATGCGCCCGTCACGGCAACAAAGGCAGAATGGCACATGTCATGACAGTAATGATCCTCGCGGCTTCACCTCTTGCAGAGCTGCGTCAAAAATGTTGTAGATATGAAACTCCATCCTACTCATTCATCTCTCTCCTGCTTGCGTACAAGAGCAGACGTTGTATCTAAGGAGAAGAAATTTAATGGGCAAATATATAAAGCTTGAAAATTATTTCGGGTTTCTTAACGCTCCCACTTCCCATATATGTATTCATTTATAACGTTTAAACCTGCGACTGCTTTTTATTTTTCAGGTTTAAAAATTGTTTACTTTCTGAAATGTTGTTTTACTTAAAAACGCTTTCGCAAATATGTGCTAAAGTTCCTTGTCATGGATTCTTACTTAAATTTCTTAAACAGCGTTTGCTTCCACTACTTTCCTATATATTTTTATTTAATATATCAGAATCAAAAATTCTAAAACGTCAAACGATAAAGAAGAGATATACGGCTCAAAATATTTATTAACCCTTAAAATGCAGCTCTAATATGTTCAAATTATTTGAATGAAAGCTGTATCTTATAGATTATTTTATATTTTAAACTATGTATTCAAATATATTACACAGGAAACTCAGTGCCACAAATAAAAACGACAATGGAGTTTAATAACGAATAATCTCTTAGATAGGCCAAATATATCTCTTAGGAACATTTTTCATTATCCATCTTCTTACTTAATCTAACGCAAAGATCATACTTGCATTCTTTATGTGTGCCGGCCAGGAAACAGCTGTTGGTTTTAACGCTAGCTAAGCCTTTCTGTCACTTGAGGTTCAGCAATTTCAGAGCTATTGCGAAATCGTGCCCAGCTAAAGAAACACTGAATTTTGTCATGATAACTATTTTATAGGACTAGCTATGTAATGAAAACTGAGAGAAATACAGTATATATGATTTCAAACTTTGCCGATTCTTAACTGCTGCAATTTATGTTGCTTTTTAAGAAAGTATAACTGACTGGAAGGCTAGCACAAGTAGTAATTTAAACCGTTTCTACTCTAATATAATAAGTTGTATTATTATACAACTATAATAATAATTGTATTAATTATTGCTTTTAAAGGAAATATGAGCTGACTGGAAGGCGTCGTTACTATCATTATTGCGGTTACAGAAAGAAAGTAAATACACAAACAATGTTTCACCTATAAACAATTAAATTAACACAATGATAGGTGATTCTTTCACAAACAATGCATTTATATTTAAATACAGAAAAGGGGGAAAATATAATGTTTAGCATTTTAATTGCAAGGAGTTAGACGGATTTAATTTTCAGTTAAATATAATATTACTTTTAAAAAAACATTGTTTCTATTCTAGCGCTAATAGCTACGAAATAAGCAGCATAAAAATCTCTCTAAAATAAATAAAAAAATGAGACAAAGTAAAAAACTAAAAATAAATTAACACCCGCTATTCAAAATATTTGTTACATTATAAAGGATAATTTATATTCTTAATGTACTTTAACACTGTTGGCCTAAATTCAATATAAAATACCTGTGTGTTCTAAGCATGTATGAGAGCTGTTCAACAAGGATGAATCAAGGATGAATTTTTAAAGGCATAATTGCTCTCAGTAAAGTTTAAGTTTACAATATTTTATTAGCTTAATGAGTAATGTACAAGTGGTACTAGTTTCATTGTTGTCACTTCCGGTTCCCGCCTGTAAGAGGTGTGCTATTGACACAGTTCCACCTACAGCAAAATTAGATGACGCGCGGCGGACAATGTGCTGCTCTGAAATTCTGCTTTCATCTCAACAAATCTTCAGCTGAGGCCTATGCACAGCTTGAAGATGGGTTTTAAATGGTTAAAGAGGGGAGGCAATTTCAAAGGAAGTTGAACACGGCGCTCCGGTTTGTACGCTTTCGGAAGAAATTTAATACCACTGCTGTCATTTGAGAGAAAGAATCGTCGAATAACATTAAGAATACTTGCAGAAATTCTGAAAATTTTATTGTGTCACCTCCATGTTGGTAATAACTGAAAAGTTACACCCGAAACTTTTTGTGTAGTCTGGGTTCCAAGATGATATTACAGCAAGATGCGGAGTTTCTTTCAAAGGTAATCACTGCTGATGAAACTTGGCTACATTATTTCGATCCTGAGAGCAAATAGCAAAGCTCTGTGTGGAAATTTCCATCATCACTAAACCGAAAACAGCAAAAGTACTTGCTTATATTGGGAAAGTTGTGATCATTTCATTTATCAAGGAATGGTTTACCAACATATCGTACCTGCATACACAACTCTATCTGGGCAATAGTACAGAGATGTCCTGAAAATTCTGCAATGACATATTACATGCAAACGGCCACTTTTCCTTGCAACAATTTGGATACTGCATCATGATAAAACACGACCGCACATAGCAAATGTTGTTGCTTAATATCCCTCAAAAACCAAAGTGAAGTATTTCTCTTGCCCTTCCTATAGTGAAAATTTAGCCCCAAGTGACTTTTACCTTTTCCCCAAACTGAGAAAACTTGGATCGTACTTCTTGTGCTAATCTGTGCAATGTACGTGAACCACATAGCTTGCATGATTCATTTTGGAACGGAAAATGTCACTTTGTTATATTGCTTTCAGTATATCAAGTGTACTACCTTCTAGTGGTAACACCACTTACCTCATAGACCTAAGATCGCGGGTTCAATCCGGGCCAGAGTCGTTGGATTTTTTCGGGCATAAATTTACGACACCAAAAAGAACTTCAAGCTTGAAAGAAGCAGCCTCTGAGCAATATCGGCCATTTCACGCCCCGAATTGAGGGGACGCTGATGATATGAGATGTTAAAGAACGTCTCTAAATAGACCAAACAAATAAATAAAAACAAGCACTTCATCTGCACCTTTTCTCTGTACCTGATGAACACAGGATTAAAAACAAACAATAACATCAGACTGAATGAATTCATTTTTGCTCTTACACTGAATACCTATAGTTATTCCTTCAGCGATTAATTTCCAAAATTTTTTACGAAATCATCTTTCACCATTCTATGTGCTGTTCCTCCTTTGCTTTAAATCCTTAGATTGTTTTTTTTTTGTTGGGTTCTATAGTTGTCCTACCAGCAGTGTCTCTTTTCTGACAATTCATAATTTTTAAAGAAACTTTTTCTAAGAGTTTTCCCAAGCAGAATAAACTAAGCATGATTCTTGATCATTTTATGTGTGCCTTTAGGCATCTGTTGTACAGCTGCATCTTCTGAGTTAGCAATGCACGACACACATGTAACCTTTATAATGGAGGTGAAACCCACTCCTTTACGGTATATCATGCTGATATATTCCGTCTTTTCGTGACCAAATTTGCACACATGATGAATAAATATGACAAGATCAGTTTACACGTAAATGAATATTATGGGATCGTTCCAAAGCAAGTTTTGTTGATTGTTTAAATCATTTGTAAGTACTATTTTCTGCATGGGCCATACATCACTGACAGTTTTATAACATTTTTTTTTAATTATCTTAAATTGTATTCTTGAGTTTCTCTTACTAAACAACCTAAACATGAAATGTACACTAAGAAGATAATTACAGCTATTAGGGAGATTTCAGATCAATTCTGAGATGGAACAGTACTCTTATCAAAATTGCATGTTTAGTATGTGACTGTATCAGTATGTCGAAGGACATTAGCCCATCCGCTACATCAAAATATCTGTGTATAAATCTGTTTCTTGTATGAATTCAATGTAGCTAACCAACTAAAAGTATTTATGAGTTTATTTTTAATAGTGTTTAACACTTATTTTAATTACTGAGTTATCACAAGCGGTGGACATTGACGATACATGGGACGAAATGATTGTAGCAGTATTTGCGTGTCGGTGAATGCTGGTGCCGGTGTATACGGTGGATGTTCTTGGAGCTCTCGATGTTCCTGAAGTTCTTGAAGTCTCGACTTTGGGAGGATTGTGTTGTTATTGTGGATAATAAATTCTCAGAGTCGTATTTACTGGATATTTTGTGACCCTTTAAGGCCAGCGGAACGAGAAGGTTTCAAACACTAGCCACAGAGAAGAACAACCGACATCTTCTGTATCTCTCATTTATTAATAATGTAACAATTTTTCTTTATAGGTTCGACTGCCCACTGCTACTTGAGTTCTAGCTATCACTTTTTCTAACTCCTAACTATAAGACAACTCTTTGTTGTCCGCCTGCGCTATGCTATGCTAAGCACCTCTTCCTTCTTACTTATGACTTTTTCTTGTAAAGCTTTTTCCTCTAACTCTAACTTGTGAGTCCTGCACTAAATAACTAGCTAACTTACTAAGCCTTCTTACTGACGGACTCATAGCTCCACGACCTCTTACTGACGGACTTGTAGCTCTTACTTCCTCCTGAATGCTGTAACATATTTTTTTTTTATTCCTTATGTGAATTTTAATTCTATATTATTCTGAACCCGGATTGATTTCGGGCTTTCTTATTGGATATCATCTAATATTTATTGTTGTTCGGGCTGACTCTGATTCGTGCTATTTTACACAACTTTCATTGGTTATTTTTATTTCTTTCCCTACACTCCTATAAAATTTCCGGTCCCCCCCCTTTCCCAGAAAAAGCCTGTGTTATGAACTTCAGCATATGCCTTTTAAGTCGGACTTCTAAAATAATGGCTTTCTCTTCTTCCGCTAGTTACTTTTCGATCGACAGACCTTCTCAGATAAAACACGTTCCCGGCTGTCCGTTTGCTATCTCAGCTTACTGGGAATTTTTCGGCGAAGTTCTTTATTGTGCCCTGTACTATTTCATATCTGTATCTTCGATACATTCTCATAAATATGTATTTCCTACTTCTTTTGTCCTTTGCTCCCATTAGATAAACAATGTAGCTGCTTTTTCCCTGAAAGTGAAAATGACCCTTTTACTACATGCCGGCAATGTCTCCTGTAAAATATTCACTCAGATGAAATGAACCATTCTCCCCATATCTCTGCCTCTTTCCACTACCTACCTGCTTCAGGTCAACCGCCGACAATCCTTTCCTTAAACATACAGTACAACTCTTAAACACAATGCAATAGTCTCTTTGTCTACATATGTTTCACAGTCATCACAATATAAAACCTGAAAATAAATGCTATACCTTGCTACCATATGCACAACATATTTCTATCTGCTCAGATATTTACATATATAAAATATTAATCTCAATAATAATTACAACATGAACTTATTATTAAGCTCCGAGTTCCAGTTCCATGAAAAACTGGAAAAGACATTTTTTTGAGAAAGGAAACATTCTAGGCGTAAAATTGTGGTACCCTCATTTGCCATTTATGAGGACCAGGATAACCTGGAAGAAATTCCAATCAAGGAGGATGGTCATGGTGGGAATCGAACCCCAGAACTCCCGCTCACAAGTTCGCGTCTAAACGACCTCGACCACCCGTCGCGGTAGTATGAGGGTTGATTGTACGTATATGATTCATCATAGTCATTCTCTTGCAGTGCATTAGTTTGAATTTTTTTAGATACTCCGTGAACAGTTACACTGCATTGCAATGACGAGAAATAAGATTTTTTTTTGATTGAAATATATGCAATTACGAGAGAGTTTATACAATAAGACTATACGTTTTATACCGTTTAAAGTGTTTCTCTCTCTCGGGAGGAAAGAACCATCTGGCCCTGCCATCGATCACTATTTGGTTATCTAGGATAAATTGTTCAACAGGTTTCTAGGGCGAATTAAACTGCTCACTACATCCCATTAGGGATTACTTATAATAGACCGAGCTGGTACCGAGCTTTTATTGGACTTTTTATGTAGATTGGTTGGTTCTGGAGTATATGTAACCTATCTTCTTCCACGTCCGAATGGGAGACAAATTTAAGAATGTAAAAAAGAAAACAAAAACTCAGGTTATTAAGTCTTCATTATTCCGCTGGGTTGGTACTGATTTCTTGCTAGATCCAGGAGTATATTCCTGGCACACTGGCTCTGGTGCACCTCTAGTAACTCCATCAAAATTCAGGATCCGCAAGTCTATACTAAGGTACTAGAAGGAATACGAAACCCTGAAAGCTTGTAGTTTACTTTTAGCAAGCAATTAACAACAAGCAAAGAGGTGAGGTTATTATGACCTTGGTTGATGCACTTCGAAAATTTGTACATGACATAGTGGGGCTCCGCAGTCTATTTTAGAGTCGTGAGGTTGATGGAACTTTTGGTGAAACGAATGGCCGAGGACATCTAAGGAAACGTGCAAGACGCAAATTCTATTAGGAGCTCAAGGTGTGTGTTTGGAACATAGGCAATCTGACCACTCTGGTATGGGGATACTACAACTGCTAATGCATTTTCTGTATTCTTTTGTTAGTTGTAAGTGACCACAGATTCTGTTTTAGTTCGATGTCTAGAGAATCAGTGTTAAGAGTGACCATTAACATTCTTCACTTTAAATACAGCGCTAGAGACCTTAAACCATTGTCTATAAAAAGCTATGCTACTTAAATAATTACTTATAAATGTAATTACACACACACACACACACACACACACACACACACACCTTCAACGGGAAACCCTCCTCGATATGATGGATTAATTCAGTGGCCTTCATTTGTCTATGTTCCGCGTCGCCGCATCTGGGCATCTCGATTGTTTAGGATTTAACATTGCACATAATCGCATAGCGCGGATTCCGTATTCGTAAATATTGACAAATAGGTGCATTTAAAGCACGCGAAAAGGTATTGTGGACTCGATTTGTGAAAAAAATGTGTACAAAAGTATTGCGCCCAGAAATTGGTTAAAAGTTAAGAGACAACCAGAAGTGTTCGCATTAATATTAGGAGGCTGCGATTACTGGCGTAGCCATCAAAATCATTATGAAGATTTTCCTGAAAAACTAATGTCTCATATTGCAATTGTGCAGCCAGGAAATCAAAACTAGGTGCTTACCGTGTGTCTTGTGTTCAAGAACTGAACGTGGTGGGCCACGAAAAATGTCTTCAGTTTTTCTTACTCAAAATCCTGTAAATTATTTCAGATGTCAGTTGGTTTACAGTTGATTGAGCGCATACATAAACTTTCAATCGGTCCTGGTGGTGTGGTGGTAACCATAAATGCCTCGTGAACCCAATCGCGGGTTAAATCCCGGTCAGGATCGATGGCTTTTTCCGGGCGTAAAAATCCTAAGTATGGCTTCCTTCGGAAGGGAAGTAAAAGCCGTGGGTTCCGTGTCGTACATTTACGGCATGATAAAGAACCTCAAGCCTGAAAGAAGAGCAAAATTTATCGGTCGTTTCACGCCCTGATTTGAAAGGGACGCTGATGACCTGAGATGTTATAGAGCATCCGTAAATAAACCAAATCAAAAACAACGCACACTGTATAAAATAAGGTATATGAGCAATAGAAAACCCTCCTGTGTGCATGAAAAGAAAATCGGAAAATAGTTTGCGATGAATGGGAAGAGACCGTTTTCAGTATAGATTAGAGCAGGTCCTATTGTGCATTGTTGAAGGAATGTAGTAAACATTACAAGTATATTTTATGCTTGGATCATAGACCGTGTATGCTTAAGTATGATACACAATTAGAAAGAGGAACAAATAATAAAAATAAACAATATTAATAATAACAAATAAATAAACTTTTTCTAAAAAAATTGGAAGAATGGTTGGAAATATATTATGTATTATTTATAATTACATAATTATTGCGTTCTAACCAACAAACAAATGACTTTTAGCTTCGCGCACTTTGGCTAGGAAAATACCAATATTTAACCAATTAGTGTGATTCGCAAACAGGCCCCAGCATGCCAATTGATATGGAATTGCCTTAAATTTTTCTGGGAACAGCGTGTGTATATATATGCAAGTCATTATCTAAATGACATACATTTTATAAACAATAGTTTACTGCCACGGATGGCCGAGGTTGTTAAGACGCGGACTCGTGAGCGGGAGGTCTGGGGTTCGAAACCCACCAGGACCGTCCTCCCTGACTGGGTTTTTTTTCCTCAGTCCTTATTACTGGCAAATGCTGGGGAGGTACCCTAAACTTAGGCCTGCAACGTTTCCTCCCTTAAAAATATCATTTCCCAATTTATCATTTCATCTCATGTATCATCAGTGTTCACCGCCTGTGGTGCCTCAGTAGTAAAAACGGACGTTAAACACTATTCAAAAAGTAAAGAATAGTTTAAGGCCTCTAGCGAGATTATAACTAATACAATGCAGATAATAAAACAAAGTTTCTAATGAATGCAGAATAGGAGACTTTAAGTTTCGGATATCTTTTGCCTGTCTTATACTCGTGTCACAAAATAAAAGAAAGTAAAAAGAGACGCTACTTCTCAGGAAGTGTAATAATCTGCGCGCCTGGCTCTAATTTTTGTTCTGTTAATTGTTTTTGGTCCTTTCTCTCCCTTCGTGTCCTATGCAATATCACAGTCAATTTGAACCAAATCACCTTCTGTGTGTCAATGCTTGAAACGCACCAACAAAGGAAAGAAAAACATGCTAGCGGCAAGTGTAATATTTCTCCATTTTTTGAATGAGGCGTGGCTGGAAAAAATTTCAATATTTTACAAGGGTTTTTTCACCCTTCTCCCACCTAGTCCAGTCCATAATTCATATTTGAGCGGCTGGCTCTTGTTATATCCACAATTAGACCCGGGTGACGAGGGGTAGGGCAAGGTCAAAGGTCCCCCAACCTCGGGTACCGCCTCTTCGGGACACGAAGCTCTTGTCTTGTAGTCGCAACTGACTGACAATGACATGATGTACTGACGTTCCCTCACATTCAATAACAGCCCTCTCTGCCGGCCCACCGCGCTTACCACAGTAGGCTTCATCGACCGTGGGAGGAAACGAAACTTTTCAACCAAAATACCGTAACTTCCATAATTATAACCTATCATCACACTCGGAAGTTTCATGCAGTGTGATGCGTCTAGAGTCTTTTGCAAACATCTCGTAAACGTTAACATGCAGTCTTATCCAAACTTGTAATCTTTCTCACTCTCTCTCTCTCGTTCTCTTAAAGTACATTAGAAGACTGGTAAAACCCAACGTCTATAGAGGGAACAATTATTTTACAAAATGTTGCTAGGGGCACGTTTATAGCCCCTTTCCATCAAAGTTCAGGGTATTCATCTTAAAAATTGCAATAAGTACCTCTACACTACCAGGATCGACAAAGTGATGGAAAGAACAACACTTATATAAATTTACGTTCTAATAGTTTCGTTATAGCGCATTTGTCTTCTTTAAGACAACATAGAAAATGCAACAAAAAGAATACACAAAAAGAAACTAAAATATAGAATGCAAATATAGGCAAAAAGAAACAAAGAATGCAGAAAGGAAAAAAAAAAAACAACAAACAAACAAGCCAAGAAAGAAATATACAGAGGAAAATCAAAGCGAAAATAGTTTTTTATTCCTTTTCAAGCATTTTTAAAGAAGTGGGGGAAAAGCATAGAAAAACCCTTTCTTCCTTTTTTTTTTTTTTTTTTTTTTTTTTCAAAGCCTTCATGCTAATACTATGCTAAGGTAAAATCTTCTTAATTTTAGTTTTCTTCTGCTATATTGGACTAAGCATTAACGTAGACTTTGCATTTTAGCAATTCCGAAGAAAGGTATCTATTGCGACTGTACCTGTGAAATGGTTATATGTGTCCCTTAACGCTCTAGCGGTCGCAATTTTTGTTTTTCTCAATGAAACTCGGCAAATAGCCATCAATTAACGAATGATTTGTTGAGCAAAATTGGACCATTGGGGGATGGGTTAACCGCGAAAATTTAAACAAAAAAAAAAATTGCTTCAGCGGTCGTAATGTTTGCCTTTTCTCAACGAAATAGATGTATGTCTTTAAAATAAATTGAAAAAGTAGTTCCCGAAAATCAGGGCAATCGAGCCATTAGAAGTGGGATTAAGTATATCTGAAAGACGATTGGGAGTTAAAGCAAAATTTAAAAGTCATTCTAGCGGTCGCAATTTTAAATTTTAAAGATAACTGGGTGTATGCCATTAAAATAAAATAAGAAATATAGTGTCTGAAAATCGGAACATTAGGAGTGGGGGTTTATCTGAAATCCAGAATTAAAAAAAAAAAAAAAAACTCCGTATATGCTATTAAAGAAAACAAGAAAAATATTTGTGAAAATCAGGGAAATAGGACCATTAGGAGTGGGGATTTACCTGAAACCCAAAATATAAAAATCGATCTAGTGACATCAATATTCGTTTATTCACAACAAAATTCGGCATTTAAATAAAATAAGAAAAAATGGTAGGGAAAATGGACCATTAGGAGTAGGAGTATACTTGAAAATCGAAATTTAATAATCGCTCTTGCGTTTAATTTTCTTCATATTGTTTTAAAGTAAAAGGAACAATTAATTCAGCACATAAACTGTATTTATAACGATGTGTATGTTTAACAAAAGTATCGTTGTGAAAATAGCAAATATGAAATATTAATCTAATATGTGTGTTAGAATTGTAAGAGCGCTCTGTAATAATCCCCAGAAAAACTTTCGTTACATGTTTTTACTACAATAACATTTAAATTAAATTTCAAAGTCGCTGATAATCGATGAAAATTTCGATTATTTATTGTTGATTGTGTATATTTGCTTAGTATATTGTAATTGTTTTTAAATGGTAACTCTGTTATTTTTCTCCATTTTAGTGAACGTAAAGATGATATCAGTTCAGTTTAGTTCATAAGCATGGTTACATTGAAAAATGTTTAAAAATACCCACACAGTTTAGGTTTGTCAATCAGTGGTCACATATTTAATTTAATTAATAGTGTACCATTAATTTTTGTGATTTAATCTGAATAATAATAATAATAATAATAATAATAATAATAATAATAATAATAATAATAATAATGATTCTGAAAATGTGGTTTTTCTTTTGTGGTACTTATAGATTGCAAGAATTTTAATTTTGTTCCCCTAATACCACACGGTAATGCCGAACTTATTTCATTACATTAGGTAATTATTAAGAGAATTCTTTTTTTAAAGCTACTCTACTAGATGAGGAATTCGCTTAGTTTACGCAGCTCCTGCACGACGGACTTTTATATAATTTTCACTTTTGTCAAGGCTGCAGTGTGTCACCAAAATGTTATTCAAAGATGAAATGGTTATAGAGAGTTAATAAACAAAATTACATATACTTTTCATAGCTTATATAATAGAAAATACTCAATAACAATTGTCTTTGCTGAAGATAATCAATTATCGGTAATAATGAGGATGGTAAATAGAACTGTGTGAACTATATAAATAGTATCTACTTACAGGTTTGTCTCATTTGTACTCATTTTTCCCATAAAATAATTTCTTCATGGCGGCCACTACCTGAATAATTGCCCCTATCAGAGCTTAAGCCCAATGAGGGATCAAGTTCATCTTCACCTCCTGATGCACTCTGTTCCGTATCAGATGCTAGAGCTAATTTTGTAGACTGACAGCTTTTCATTTGCCTGAAAAGTATATATGAGAACAGCTATATTTAATACGACTTTTAAATAATTTGGCGCATACACCTAACTAGTGGACTGGACACATCTTAAATACAGGCTCATACACTATAGATCGTGTTCTCATAATGAGTGCATTATAGCATATTTCGATATCAACTCAATCTGAATGTGAACTTTTCTATTTGCATTATTTTAATTACAAAAAGAGAAGAGAGAAAAAATATGCTGACTATAGATAATAAAGTGCAGTTATTTTATCTCCTTTAACCTTCTGCACACCAAGATCAGCCAGTACACGTGGAATGCACCCTAGCTTAAATTCTGTATTAAACTTGTTTTCATGGTTTGAAGTTACAAGTGCATACTCAATATAACAATACACAATTTTTCATATCATAATACAGCATTTTTAGTGTTATTAATATTACTCAACAATAGAAAACAATGTTACTGGAAGCTTGCTGTGTTAAAGTTATTTTCATAGGTTTGAAGCTGCAAATACTGAAAATAATTTAAAATACACTTTGTTTAACATACTACAGTACTTTTATGTTGCTTCCCATACCATTCCACTTTTATATGTATGCTTGACTAATTGCTAGATGATAATCGTCCCTTACCTCTTCATTGTCGATGTTCTCAATAACATCATTACCGCCACGGGTGGCCGATTTATTTATTTGTCTTATTTACGGACGCTTTTTAACATCTCTGGTCATCAGCGTCCCATTCAATCAGGGAGTGAAACGGCCAACAAATTTTGCTCAGAGGCCTCTTTTTTCAGACTTGAGGTTCTTTATCATGCCATAAATGTACGACAAGGGACCCACGGCTTTATTTCCCTTCCGAAAGAAGCCATACTTCGGATTTTACGCCCGAAAAAATCCATCGATCCTGGCTGGGTTTGAACCCGCGACCTTGGGTTTAGGAGGCAAGTATGGTAATTACTACACCACCAGGACCGTCGGGTGGCCGAGGTTGTTAAGGTGCGGACGTGTGAACGGGTCTGGAGTTCCATTCTCACCAGGACAGTCAATCCTGATTGAGGGGTTTTCAAGGTTTTCCTCAGTCCTCATAAAGGACAAATGCCGGGGAGGTACCCTAAAGTAGGCCTGGAACGCTTCCTTACTTTAAAAAAAACTTTCCAAATTTATTATTTCCTCTCATATAAAATCAGTGTCCTGCGCCTGTGATGCCTCAGTGGTTAAAACAGGCGTTAAACACTATTAAAAATAATCATCCACCGTATCAATATATTCTATGTTAACTTCAATCTCAGAACACACAGAACTCACATCGCTTTCCACTTCCATTAGTTTATTACCTCACGCTGACATTCTAAATTATAAGTTTTTTTTTTCCACATTCTCTTTGACATCTTTCCGATTAGACTGGCAGTTTGCAAATGGAAACAAAATAAGGAATAAATGGCGGTCCGTAGTCCAACAATACCTTATATTTAACTTAAAAACTCCTTCAACAATGAAAATTTTAAAATAAATATATAGCTTTTAATTTATCAATGCCATAATTCATGTAGCACGAACTACCAAGCGGAGCACGGTTGTACGCCAGCGGGTATTTCAAGTGCTATGGCTAAATGGACATAATTACCTTTATTATTATTATTATTATTATTATTATTATTATTATTATTATATCATATGATTTGTAAGGGATAAATTAACAATGTAAAGAGCTGGCAATGCTGTATTTGAACTACAACTATTACTGATAAAAGAATTACAAAGATTGAGATACACTTGTACCCTGCTTGGTATGCGGAAGGTTAATAACCTCCGCAATTCTTGAATAAAATTTTATGAATGATTTTTCCAGTAGGTCTGGTTTGTGAATCTATCTGATATACGACAGTAGGTCCATAAGTTTCCGGCCTCGCTGATAAGGAGTATCACCTTCACAAAACCCTTATCTGGTGTCATACCTTATCTGTTAAGTAAACAATTGCAGCTGTTACTTCCGTTCCGCTGTGTTCAGTTGTTCAGATATACTTGCATAAAGAAGGTAATGCCTAAAAGATTGTGACATGCTCAAAATGTGGTATCGAGCCGTTATTAAGTTCCTTACAAAAGAAGGACTTACTTCAAATGAAATTAAACAGCGTTTGGATGGTGTATATGAGAAACCATCCCCCTCATATTCTACCGTAAAAGAATGGATAAACTTTTTCGAATGGGCCGAGAAAGCATTGAAGACAAAGAGCGTCCATGTCAGCACTTGGAGGTGCTCATTCCTGAAATCTTCGCTGTTGTGGAAGGAGAAATTATGGGATACCGGCGGCTCAAAGTTACAGAAATAGCAGCAAGGTTGGGCCTTTCTAAAACAACAGTCCAAAACAGAACAATTATTCATGAACATTTAAACATGAATAAGGTTAGTGCAAGATAGGTGCCCACAGTTCTTTCCTTAGTCCTGAAGCAGCAGCGAGTGATCTGTCGTCAGGTATATTTGGATCTCTGCCGTGGCAATGAGAGAGAAGTTCTGCAAACCATTTTTACAGGAGATGAAACTATGGTCCTCTACAATGATTCCTTGTCCAAAAGAGAATGAATGGAGTGGCGTAAACCCGGCAAAGTACCTCCTATAAAGGCCAAGGTCATTCGTTCAACCAAGAAGATAATGGCTGCAATTGTTTGGGCCATGGAATACTCTTCATTGACTTCAAGGAGAGGAACACCACAGTAAATGGGGAGTACTACGCTGGCCTACTGCACAGGCTACGTGCTTCCATCAAAGAGAAAAGGCGAGGAAAGCTGAGTGGAGGTGTGCGCCTTTTTCAACGCGCCTGTGCACACAGCTCTTGTTACAAAGGAAGCTGTGAAGAAGTGTGGCTTCAAGGAGATCGATCATCCACCGTACAACCCAGATCTAGCTCCCAGTGACTATTTCCTCTGCTCAGAACTCAAGAAGGACCGTCGAGGAAGGAAATTTAAATGTAACGAAATGATGGATGTTGTTTATGCCCATTTTGCAGACAAGACTTCTGACTATTTTTGGGGGGGGAGCCTTGAAATATTAATTCAAAGATGTGAGAAATGTATGCGATAAAGAGTAACGATATTGAAAAGTGAAGTATAGTTTTTGTCTTTATCATAATAGGCCGGAAACCTATGAACCTACCCTCGTAACATTTTTTTTTTTTTTTTTAATATGAACTTAAATCGTTCTTCTCTACTGATCATGGTCAATTTCTCCAACACAAATGTTTCACGAACAATACAAAGGTTTACTTCAATTTCACTATTTCTTTTTAGAGACATCTTTCATATTTATACGAAGGCTAGTGTATACGTTCCTGTACATTCAAAGACGGAAGCATATAGGCATAAGAAGGGGTGTGGGGTTGGCTTTGACAACTCGACTTTGGTTTGGATGCATACAATTCAGCACAAGGCATTCATTCTTTTATGTTAAATCCGTGCGACCCTTTCACGTGGTTACGCTGAAGTTGTCGTTTCTTTTGCGGACTCTGTATGTGCGCGTGTGCGCACGCATGACGAACAAAACCCTGACGCTGCAGTCGCCCGGGGTCTGGACCGTGCATGTAAAGAGGATTACACGACTGTGGGAGTAGAAGGAAGAGGAGGCGGCGGCAGAAATCCGTCCCCCTTCCCTTATTCTAACTTGTATGTGTTGGCAGCGACGACCGCCGCCCAGCAGGAGGGCAAGCGCGTGTCTATATACAAGACGAAGAGGGCTTCATACAGTTCCTTTTGCTTGGTATTGTGTGCATTACACTGACCGCATTCGCAGCTCTCCGGCCTTCCAAAACTCTCCAATATGGTAGTTAAACTCAGTACACACTCTTATGATACGAAAGTTAATGACAAAGGTAGCGAAGATGAATTACTTGTTTCCGACAATATTGAGAGCAATAAACAGGAAGGCTGAACAGTCTCAACAGCTGAGTAATAAGTAAGTCTGTCTTCAAGGAAAAGGCAAAAGTATAAAATTACAATCAAAATGAAAGATGGTGTATTTATTTTAAGGGAAGTATTAAATGATAAAGGAGGTCAAAAATAATATTTCTGTTTCTTTTAATCATTTTAATATTTGGATATTTCTTCTGTTTGTTTTGACATTATTTTCAGTAATGTTCCTTGGTTATAAGTATTTTAATAAGTTTTTAATTGTGACACTGCAGAAGCCATCATTTTTATTTTAATTTATTTATTTTATTTTGCCATCACCTGTTCAGTTAAAATTCTATCTCAGGAACTGTTTGCTCGAGAACACTGTGGTTTGTCTTGAATGATAGAGAGGCTGTACTTCATAAATTGGCAGCGTTTGTTTCCATGACATCTTTTTTTTTTTATTTTTTATTTTAGTTTTACAATGTTGGTTTTTTTAGCTGGTATTTTGCTCAAAAAGTTAGTTTTTCTGTAAAACCTTTTTTTGACTGCAATTATTGAAAAAGTACATTTTTTTTGCTTTAAGTTTCCCATTTTTTTAAGGATTGGTATAAGATATCACTTTGAAACTTTTACCACTAATTCATTATATTAATTGTGATGATGTGGATCTATTGTGGTAGCGCTAGGACAAACTGTGACAATGTAAAAAATTAAATGTTTGGGGAAAAATTAGAAAAAGAGCAAACAATCGAAAATAGTTTATAATTTGCTTCAGAGTCATGGCATAGTGAAAATAGATAAGTAAATATCAATTATGTGCCTGTGTATGGTGTAAAAGTTTAATTTCATTGGCTTAAGAACTACGTGCCGATGTCTTTCATTTGAGCTACCATTCCTGTCTGATCACAACACGGATACCCAGGAAACTTCTAAGATTAACCGTTATACAGATATGATTCCTTAAAGGCGACCTGAAACCTTTGAGATCTTGACTCAGACATTTTAGTTAAACACATTATTAGGATTAATTAATATTAAATGTGATTTATCTCTCCCCAAACAAATCTTTTGTTAGGAAACTTGAATCTTAAGCAAATGCTTGGATGGATATTACTTTCCACGTATTTTTCACTCTCTGGCGGGCTAGTGTGATGTGTGGCGTGACGGTGGTTTGCGCCTAGAACATTCCTGTCCTAGAATTTGGAAGGTTCTGTTTAGAGGACTGGGGACACCTCGAGCGATACTTT
>CM060845.1:39485000-39492500 GCA_030762175.1 Metallyticus violacea | reverse complement strand
TTTAAAGATATATATTAGTCACTTTATTAATAATGTGTCAATCAGGCCTTCAGAATAAGCTAAAAGTTTAATACAAATGGTCCTTATTTTATTTAAATATAAATTATAGTACGAATTGTTTCCAAGGGCACTCATTTCTTAGTATTAAATGAAAAAAAAATTACAGGTTTTTTCATTTAACATGCAACCAATAAATTCTATAACTAAATAGGAAACAGAATTTCATAATAAGCCTGGCGCGAGGTTATATATATGACGTCAAAGCGAGGGGGAATACAGAGGGAAAGTTTGTGACTGCAATGTTGAAACCTGCTGTTATTCATATTGGAGCGCTTGGCACAATTCAGTGTCAGCTACACTGTACTAAGCAAACTTTAGTGCATGGTAGAAAATGTTCCATATCCCAAACTTCTGTTCTTCTATACCAATTTCAAATATTCATCAACTGGATTTTGTTATAGGCAAACATTAATAGGTGATTTATGATCATTATTGAAAAGAAGTTATACACTTGCATTCAGAACTATTTTAAAATTTAGCGAGCTCAAAACAATAAGAACATTTTCTTTGCATCTCCTTAATAAATATCTCTTTTAATTTATTGGTTAACTTTTAGCATATTGTTTATTATCTACATAATACATTTTGTGAAATGTTTAATAGATGTTAAATTTTTAGTAAAACCAGTAAATGGCTTCATTTATCGTAAACATTCCTTGTTGCGCATACGCTGTATGATCTTTGAATATCAAAAGATGTTAAAGGGTTAGTGCGAAGTTGTTTCGTTTTAAAAATCTGTAAACTTTTCTCCTTATTAATATTTCTTATTTTTCTTCCTGTAATTATGTATCATAGTTATGCACGGTGAAGGAGCAATGCTCAAACATATTTGTAATACATAGTTATGTATTACAATAAAGAAAGCCTACTACTAACATTACTAATGCTGCTGCTGCTGCTACTACTACTACTACTACTACTACTACTACTACTACTACTACTACTACTACTACTACTACTGCTACTACTACTACTACTACTACTACTACTACTACTACTGCTGCTACTACTACTACTACTACTACTACTACTACTACTGCTATTACTACTACTACTAGTACTATTACTGCTACTACTACTGCTACTACTACTACTACTACTACTACTACTACTACTACTGCTATTACTACTACTAGTACTATTACTGCTACTACTACTACTACTACTACTACTACTACTACCATTACTGCTACTATTACTACTACTACTATTACTGCTACTACTACTACTACTACTACTACTACTACTACTACTGCTACTACTACTACTAGTACTACTGCTATTACTACTACTACTAGTACTATTACTGCTACTACTACTGCTACTACTACTACTACTACTACTACTACTACTACTGCTATTACTACTACTACTAGTACTATTACTGCTACTACTACTACTACTACTACTACTATTACTGCTACTATTACTACTACTACTATTACTGCTACTACTACTACTACTACTACTACTACTACTACTACTACTATTACTACTACTACTACTACTACTACTACTACTACTACTACTACTACCCCCTCAGGGGCCCAATTTATTGGGTACGGGGCGTAGCGACCCCGAGGCACCCGAGCTGCTCCCTCAGGTCCGCGCTTAGCGCGTTTGACTCCTTTTTATTTCGCCTCTTTTATTGTTTTATTTGTCCTACTTCCCTGTTCTTTGTCTGATGGGTGCCCCCGTGTTTGACACGGTAAAAAGTGACTGGGTAACAGCGTAACTCCCAGCACTGGGTTATCATGTAGGACGGGAGCGTATCCCCTGGTAAAGGCCAGGCCCGGGGAAGGGCCATTGCATGAGCTGTAGACTTCCTGCAGGCGATTGGGTCCCTTCGTCAGCCCACAGGAAGGTGTGACCCTGAGGTTACTTTGTTCAGGCCAGGGCCAGTAACCTAAGCCGGGGTGGCGCCCAGGAAGCAGCCCGCCATCGGAGACGGTTGCAATGGTGGAGGAATAAATCGCTATGGTACTTGAAAATAATCCTTTACATTTTAAACGTAAAAGAGTTGATACAAAAGAAGTAATCGAGAAGTCTTTCCCTCGTTACTTAGTTATTAGTCGTACTGAAGAGAGTCAGTCGTTTACGACCGTAAATCCATTTAAGATTCAGAAGGGCATTGATGCCATAGCTGGGCCCGTTAAGTCCTGTACCCGTCTACGCAACGGATCACTTTTAGTGGAGACACTTGGCCTGTCTCAAAGCAACTCGTTGCTCAAGGCGACGCTACTCCACGGATATCCCGTCCGTGTCGAGAAACATAAGACCATGAATTCGTCGCGAGGAGTTGTTACCACAAATGTTCTAGACGGAATGTCCGACCCGGAAATCCAGAGCTGTCTGGAAGACCAAGGGGTCACCTCAGTATATCGTGTACAGGCAAGGAAAGAGGGGGAATTGCAGCCGACCCGGACTCTTTTCCTCACATTCGACAGGGTCGACTTGCCGCAGAGGATCAAGGCGGGCTACGAGGTGATAGAAGTGCGCCCGTATATCCCGAGCCCGTTGCGATGTTTCCAGTGTCAGCGTTTTGGACACACTCGCATATCATGTAAAACTGCCATTTCCATCTGTGCAACCTGCGGTCAAGCAAGTCACGAGGGAGCATGCCCATCCGCTCCTGTCTGCGTCAACTGCCGCGGTGAACATCCAGCCTCGTCCCGCGATTGCCCTCGTTTTCGAGAGGAGCGCTGTATCCAGGAGATCCGGGTGAAGGAAAAACTCTCCTTTACTGAGGCCCGGAAGCGATTCCAGTCTCGCCAACCTGTCGTGCCTAAGACCGGCACCTACAGCGCAGCAGCTTCTTTTGCGCCCAAGAAGTGCGATAGCAGTACGCAGACCTGCGATCTTGTGTTTACACGGGTCCAACCTACGCCTAGTTCTCCGAAGCGCTCTACCGTGAAGCCCAAAGCGGTTGTTTTTAATGCCCCTGAAATTAAGTTCAGGACGAGTTTTACGCGTACAGATTTTTTAAAGTCATCAACTCCGGTAGAGCAGAAAAAGAGCCCTTCTCCTCCTCGGAGGTCACGCTCCCATGATGGGAGCAAACCCGCTAGGCGGTCGCCGTCGCCGCCTATATCTACATCCAACCGATTCCAGGCGTTGGAATCGGTGGATGCTTCTCAGCGGGAGAGCCCTCCCTCTGAGGAGGTCATGGAGCAGGATGTGCCTGCTCCATCAAAACCACCGAGTCCCACGCGGTTAAAAAAAAGGACGTTTGTTTCGCCCTGCACCGTCAAAAAAGTAAGGTGGTAAATTTTTTAGCTTCTTTTATCTAATTTTAACAATGGCTATCCTTTCGTGGAATGTGCGTGGTCTCCGTAGCCGAAGACCTGACCTCGAATTAATTTTACGTTCTACTGACCCTTTGCTTGTGTGTCTCCAAGAGACTAAGCTTCGCCCAAGTGATTCTTTTAATTTACGCCGTTACTCTTCGGTGAGATTTGATCTCCCTCCCGAAGATGGCACTCCCGCTCACGGCGGAGTTTTACTTTTAATTCGAAACGACGTGTACAGCGCCTCATTACAGCTCCAGACTCCTCTACAAGCTGCTGCAGCTACCGTTCACTTTTCTGGCCTTAGTTTTTCAGTCTGCAATGTTTATTTACCTCCGTCCGGCACCATCACCAAAGTTGACCTGGACGATCTTTTGTCTCAGCTACCACCCCCTGTTCTTCTTTTGGGGGATTTCAATGCACACCACCCCCTTTGGGGTTCCACCACGGAGTGTGCAAGAGGTAACCTCTTAGCTGACTTTTTGCTGAATCACAATCTTATACTTCTCAACACTGGTCAACCTACTTTTCTCTCTGACAGCACTCATAGCTTATCGCACTTGGACTTATCCATTTGTTCTGCCTCACTTGCTGTACATTTCACCTGGAACGTCCTCTCCGACACATATTCCAGTGACCACTTTCCGTGTCAGATCCATGTACTCTCTCCGAACGCACATTCACAGCGCACGCCAAAATGGCTCATTGATAAGGCGAATTGAACTCTCTATCGATCTTTGGCCGAATTTTCAGGGTGTGACTTTCCATCTATCGACGTCGCGATCGAGCACCTCCGTACTGTCATCATAACAGCCGCAGATAAGGCTATTCCCCGGTCGTCTTGTCACCCCAGACGCTTACCGGTTCCTTGGTGGAACGATGAATGCCGGGATGCATTGCGTGCACGCCGAGGTGCTCTCCGAGTTTTTCGTCGCCACCCTACTTCAGCAAATATGATCTGCTACAAACAACTTCGCGCCAAATGCCGCCGAGTCATTAAGGATAGCAAAAAGGCCTCTTGGATTTCTTTTACCTCTTCTTTTAACCGCACAACGCCTTCATCCGTAGTTTGGGAACGGCTACGCCGCGTTGCTGGCAAACCAAGGTTTACACCTATACCCGGTCTTAGGACTTTAAATCGAGTGCTCACCACTCCGATTGACGTCGCCAATGTTTTAGGGCGAACCTTCGCTGATGTTTCTAGTTCCGCCAATTACCCGGCTACATTTCGCGCATTAAGGGAGCAGGTTGAGAGGAAAGGTTTCTCGTTTGCCTCCGACCATCAGGAGAGCTACAACGTTCCTTTTACCGCCAGGGAACTGGAGCGTGCCCTTTCTACCTCTCGACATTGCGCACCGGGACCTGATGACATTCATGTTGCCATGTTGCAGCATTTACCAGCAGAAGGCAAAGCATTTTTATTACGAACTTTTAATTTTATTTGGTGTAACGGCACATTTCCTTGCGCTTGGCGATTGGCTACCGTCATTCCCATACCTAAGCCTGGAAAGGACCCACATCTTCCTTCCAGCTACCGTCCGATTTCCCTCACCAGCTGCGTTTGCAAGGTGTTGGAACGCATGATTAACGGACGGCTTATGTGGTTTTTGGAGTCGAGAAATCTGTTGACGAACGCTCAGTGCGGTTTCCGTCGTCACCGCTCCTCTGTCGACCATCTCTTATCTCTTTCGACCCACATAATGGACGGTTTTGTGCGCAAGTGCCAAACGGTTGCTGTATTTTTCGATCTGGAGAAAGCATACGATACTTGCTGGAGAGGCGGTATCCTCCGAACGCTTCACGATTGGAACATACGTGGGCGTATGTCTGTTTTTATTCAGGAATTTATGAAAGACCGGGTTTTTAATGTTAGCGTGGGATCAGTTTTATCGTCGAATTTTATTCAAGAGAACGGTGTACCTCAGGGCTCGGTACTAAGTTGCACACTTTTTGCCATTGCTATTAACTCTATCACCCAGTGTTTACCGCCAGGAATACAATCGTCCTTATTTGTAGACGATTTTGCCATATATCTTTCCTCTCGGAGGACCTGTCTCCTGGAACGCCGCCTCCAATGCTGTCTCGACCGCCTTCACGCTTGGAGTGTCTCTCACGGGTTCCGTTTCTCCGCAGAGAAGACCGTCTGCATGAACTTCTGGCGCCACAAGGAGTATCATCCACCTTCGCTCCATCTTGGCCCAGATACACTCTCCTTCGCATACGAAGTTCGGTTCCTTGGCTTGGTGTTTGATAGGAAATTATGCTGGTCATCGCATATAGCGCAACTCAGAGGCAAGTGTGAACGTTCTCTTTGTATTTTACGTGTTTTAAGTGGCACATCTTGGGGAGCTGACCGGACTGTTCTTTTACGCTTTTATCGCTCACTCGTCCGTTCGAAACTGGATTACGGCTGTGTGGTCTACGGATCAGCGCGACCTTCTATCCTTCGTCGCCTTAACCCGATTCATCACCGGGGTATCCGTGTTGCCATTGGGGCATTCCCCACCAGTCCTGTGTTGAGTTTGTGTGCGGAGTCTGGAGAACCTCCGTTGTTTTATCGTAGGGATATGTTACTGACTGCGTACGGTTGTCGCTTAGCTGCGCAACCTCGTCATCCCACGAATGGGCCATTTTTTAACATGTCTTTTGATCGTTTTTACGCTGCTCGGTCTTTCACTCCTAAGCCCGCTGGCTTTCGTTTTCGGGAGTTTTTGCGGACGTTGGACATGGAGTTACCTGCTTTTTTCTTAGCCGGGGAAACTTCTTCTCCCCCCTGGATTTTAGTAGAGGCCCCCGTTCATCTCGGGCTCACGTCCTGTCCAAAATCTTCGACCGCAGCACATATTATTCGTTGTTCTTTTAGCGAGGTCAAATCCTCTTTTAATGGCTGGAATTTTATATATACCGACGGCTCAAAATCTGACACAGGTGTAGGATGTGCTTTTGTTTTTAATGGGGCTAGTTTTACGTATGGTCTTAACGTTGCAACATCTATTTTTATGGCGGAGCTTTATGCTATCTATCGGGCGGTTTTATTTATTTCTGATCACGGGCTGGGGAACAGTGTAATATGTTCCGACTCTTTAAGTGCTATTTTAAGTTTTAAACAGCTGTACAATCACCACCCTCTTGTACAGATGGTCCAGAATGTAGTTTTAACCCTTTTCGACGCTGGCGTCAGGGTAACACTGCTATGGGTGCCTGGACACGTCGGACTCCCAGGTAATGAGGCCGCAGATGTTGCAGCAAAATTCGCTCTTTTAGACCCTGCTGAGTACGAGCAGCGTTTTTATTTCGGGGATTTTATACATTCGTTACGTAGAGCCATTTTTTCGCGCTGGCGCGAGGAGTGGGAATTACTCCCAAATAATAAGCTCCGTGAAATTAAATCCGCCCCTTTTAACTGGTCGACTTCTTCTCGCGGTGTTCGTCGCGAAGAAGTAATTTTAGCTCGTCTTAGAATTGGGCATTGCCGTTTTAGTCATTCTCACCTTTTTAATGGTCAACCCGCTCCAGCTTGCCCTCACTGTGACCACCCCTTTACAGTGCGTCACATTTTAATTGATTGTATTCATCTGACAGCTTTTAGAAATAGCTTAGGTTTGCCGTCCTCTATTGAGGAATTACTAGCAGATGATGTGGTTGCTGTAGAGCGTGTGCTCCGTTTTATCCGTGTTTGTGGTTTTTGGAGCACGGTGTGAGGTTTTATCTTTTACCATTGACGGCATTTTTAGACTCTTTTAAGACTGTTGTTTTTTCAGCTTTTGCTGAATTTTGTTAACTAGTCTTAAATTGTTGTTTTGCACTTTACCCTGTTATTTGTTTTGGGGTTTTATTGTTACTGTTGTAATCTTTTATAAGACTGGTTTGTTTTCAGCTTTTGCTGATTAGTTTTGATACCGGTCTTTGTTTGTTGACCTGTGTTTGCTTTGGGATTTTATTGGTACTTTTTTAGTCCATTACACGACTGTTGTGGTTTTCCGCTCTTGCGGCTGTGCTTTAGTAACACCTTATTGTTTGTGGCGCCTTATACCCTTGTTTTTTGTTTTTGGGTATCAGTTTTATTGCACAAGTACTACTGTCCGTTCGTTAGGCGCAGGATTTGCGTTCTTTGTTTATTTATTTTTATTTCTGACATAGTACTTGATGTGTT